>PVJS01039021.1:0-19111 GCA_004027185.1 Glis glis
CCTAAATGTGGGTAGCAGGGTTCTGATAGGTGCAGGACTTAGATAAAAGAAGGAGAAAGTTGCGTAGAGGGAGCTGCAACTCTTTCTGAAGGAAATGCATCTGCTCTCGTCTGAGATCGTCGGTCTCCAACTTTGCCGTTTCCTTGAAGAGCCTCTTGATCTTCTGCTCTCATCTGAGATCATCAGCCTCCAGCCCTTCGAACTGAAACTTTACCATCGTTTCTCCGAAGAGCTTCCTTATCTTCATATCTTGGACTGGACTGAATTGGTGGTTGCTTCAATCCTAAGGCTCCAGCTCTTAGACCGCCCGACCAGCTACTGATTCCTCTGATTCTTCATGTGCAGTCGAAACTCAGGACTACATTGTGAGCTGATCTAATAAATCCTTTTTTTTTTCATTCTGTGAATTCTGTTGATCTAGTGAACCCTGACCAATACAGATATTGGTACCGGAATGGGGTACAGAGTAACAGAATTCACAAGAATGTGTTCTTTTGGTTGGTTTTCTGGCTTCCGGAGCTGGCTCTCCAATTTGATTAAGCCTAAAGTGAGTGAAGGCCGTCCTTCAATTAGTAGGGGAGGTACTGATTCTCCGTGTTGTGAACTGTTTAAAGCTATACAAAGGGTGGACCCTTTCAACTACCCTAACTCTCCTCTTGTGAGGAGCAAAGAGTTTGGTGATTCTATATTTCATACTTTTGCCCATTTTACAAATATTAAGGAATATACTGATGTTGGGTGGTTACTCCTGGCATCACTTGAGAAATTAGCATGGGAAAATGATAAGCTCCAGGACCGTATATCACACCTAACAGCCGGTGTGCGTTGAGGGAGAGTCTTGTCTCTTGTAGTCGTAGAACGGAGATTGCTGAAGATCAAACACAGGCCCTCATCCTGAGATTGGCTGATTTGCAACGTAAGGTTCATTCTCAGCCTAGACAGGTGTCTGCAGTTAAGGTGAGGGCTCTGATAGGAAAACCATGGGATCCTGATCTAATAAATCCTTTTTTTTTCATTCTGTGAATTCTGTTGATCTAGTGAACTCTGACCAATACAATAGTGTAGACAAGCTTTTCAGTTAGAAGGGACAACACTCAACAGCTGTCAGTACTTGGGGAAAAATTTGAATCTTATAGGTGCAGAAACGGACTTGAAAACAGCAGTAAATTAATGATTATAGGCTGAGTTAGTAGAAATGTCATATCCAGATGAAAAAGAAATGGAGATTAACGAAAGAAGATATGCATGGCGCCGGGAGTGGTGGCGCACGCTTGTAATCCCAGTACTTTGGGAGGCGGAGACCGGAGGATCTGGGTTCGCGGCCAGCCTCAGCGCTCTCTCTCTCTCTCTCTCTCTCTCTGTCTCTCTCTCCTTAGTGAGGCCCTCTGCAACTTCGTGAGACCCGGTTTCAAAATAAAGTATAAAAAAAATAAGGCCGGGGGCGTAGCGCAGAGGTAGAACGCCTCTGCGTTCAATCCCCGGTACTGCAAAAAAAAAAAAAAAAAAAAAAAGAAGATATGCAAATACTTCTCTGCTAAGGTATATCTTAATATAAATATGAATATAGTTTGTATTTCACTAAAATGAGAAATTTTAATTATGGTTATATCAAAATATATCCTACTTTGAGATGGCGAAGATAATAGAATCTAATTTAGAGCCTAATATCATCTATATCATTGAAGGAATGGGGGAAATGCACACATGCATGCATACACACACATTTGTTTATGGTGCTGTGGACTGAACCCACAGCCTCATAAAGGTTAGGCAAGTGCTCTAACACTAAACCACATCCCCAGCCCAGAAATGTATATTTTCATAGGTGTTGTAACACTTTGGGGGAGGACAACTTGTTATCAAGTTTATAAGTATAACTATTCATTGTGGTAAGCTGTTCTGCTATTCTAAATATTTGCTTTCCATCTCTGTGAGAAGCATTATATATTCACACCTTAATGATATCACCTTTGACCACATGACTTCCTTTGGCCAGTGGATTGTGAGCAGAAGCGACATGTCCTGTTTTTAATCAGAAACTTTAAGAGTCAGGACATTGCCATTCATGTCATCTTTCCTTTTACCAAAGACCTAACATGTCCTAGGGAAGTATTGCTCCTGCAGCTGAAGTCCTAGTATGAGAATGATATAGAAAAGAGTCAAAGTCACCTGCAATGGAGATGCACCATGAGTCAGAGGTAAATCTTTATTGCTGTAAGCTATGAAGAGTCTGACATTATTTGCTATGTGGCATAATGTAGTCTAAACTGATTGACAAAAGCATTTATTCAGTGGTTTTATCACTTGGAATATATCCTACAGCTATATTCATGGCTGCCTGAAATTATATATACACGTGGATATCTGCTGTTATTATGTGCCATGGCAAGTTATTAGAACCACCCTAAATCTTCATCAATATGGAACTAACTGAAGCATGAAACAGTCTTATAAAAATACAATGAAGCTGTGAGAAAGGAAAGAGCAAGCTTATGTACTGATATTAATTGATCTCATGTATATATAATTTTATATATAAGGGGCAAGAATAAATTATATATGTGTTTGTATATCTACTATCTCTGAAATGAGAAATGAACTTAACTCTGTTTAGGAAAACTGGAATACAGATGAGTAAGTGAAGTGTAATACGGTGGTTTTCTTATTGTATACACATTTGTATATTTTGAATTTTGAATATATGTTATATATCTAAAAGACAAAATAATAAAAAGATGTAACATTTGATTAGACTATTATCTGGGTTTTGGAGTTTTGTTCTTCCTAATTCCACAGTATAATCACTGCAGCCTTCCTCCCTTTGCTTGGCACATTACCCTTAACACTCCACCTACCAAATAGCCATTTCTATGTCCAATCTCAGTTCCATGACATGCATGCAATTTTTTCTAACCAGTGTAGCCTACTTGGATTTCCCCCCACCTTTTCTCAATTGTAGTAAACAAAGTTGGTACACTGCCTAGAACTACTTGGTTAGTTCACCCAGATTGCAGCTACTGAAAGTATTGACTAGTAATGACTCACGTCTTCATCTTTTTTCTGGAGAAATATAATTAGCCAACAGGAAATCTCTTACCCTGAGCTTCTTGGGAGGTTATGGTACCACCCAGAGGAGGATTACAGCCAGAGCTGACTAATATAATGGTAGAAACGTGTGTGCATCAAGATAGAACAATTTTGTGGTGCCATATGCACTCCAGAGCTCCCAGCAAGAGCAGGAGCTAAAATCACATATTTATTTAATGTTTTGCCTTATTCTGATTTCTTTACTTCCTTGAAGAGTTCTACTAATTATGTTTATGAGGAGGACCCACAGGACAATGTCTTTAACAACTTAGTAAGAAATATACTCTGTGTGTGTGTAGCGGACATGTGTATGCAGGCATGAGCATGTATGCATGTAGAAGGGACCAGAATCATTGTTGGTAGTGGCTATCTGTTGCAGGCTGGGCCTGCTATAACAGGCCTAAGATTCTTATCAGCTGCAGGAATAATATAAATTCTAAATTAGTAAAGACCGGGTAACAACACTTAATGACCAAAGTTATGTTTTATTTACCAATATTTTTCTTACCATGTTCTTTTTCTTCCTAATTTTCCCAATTTCCTTCTTCTATTATTTCCATTCTGTTTAAAAAACTTCCCTTAGCCATCCTTTTAATGTAGGTCTGTGAGAAAAAAAAAATTCTTAGTTTTTTGTCATCTAGAGGATTTCCCAATATTCCTAAAGGATATTTTCACTAGATATAGGATTCTAGGGTGACATTTCTCTCTTTCTTTTTTTCTTCCCAGAACTTGAACATTGGGGCATTTCCTTCTTGCAATTAAGGTTGCAGGTGAAAAATCTGCTGACAATTGAATTGGATTTTCCTTTTTAGATAGGGCATTATATTTCTCTGTCTTCTTTCACATTTTTCTTTTTGGTCTTCAGAAGATTAGTCATAATATGTCTTAGGTAGATATCTTTGGGCTTATTCTACTGGGTGTTTGCTCAGTCACTTGAATCTGTGAATTTATGTTTCATCAAATTGGAGAAATTTTCCTCCATTATTTTTCTCCTCTCTTTTCAGGATTTGCAAGACACACATGTTCGTTCATTATGGACCCCCAAGTAACTGAGGCATTTTGTTTATTTGCTCTTCATTCCATTTCCCCTCTATTGTCCAGTTTGAGAAATTTCCATTGTTCTGTATTCCACTTTACTATTTCTTTCCTCTGCCCCTATTCTGCTATTGGGCCTATTCACCAAGTATTTTATTTTGCTTATTGTACTTTTCAACTCTAAAGTTTCCATTGTGTTCTTCATTTCTCCTATGCCTTTGCTGAGACTATGTCTTTGCTGATATATTTTGTATTTTAATGTATTTCAAGCCAGTTTATAATTGCTTTTAAACCATTTTTATTGAGTCTGCTTTAAAATAGTTGTTAGACAATTCTAACATCTGTTTTCTTGGCATTGGCATGTACTGATTTGTGTGTGTGTGTGTGTGTGTGTGTGTGTGTGTGTGTGGTACTGGGGATTTAACCTAGGGGCATTCTACCTCGGATCTACACCCTCAGACCTATTTTTATGTTTTATTTCAAAACAGGGTCTCACTAAGTTGCGGAGCATCTCACGGGGTTGCTGAGGTTGGCCACGAACCTGCCAATCCTCCTGTCTCAGCCTTCCAAGTACTGGGATTACAAGTGTGCGCCACCACACCCGGCTATGTACTGATTTTTAAAATTTCAGTTTGAGTACAATTGTTAACATTGATATGAATGATTTTTATTGAAATATGGGCTTTTAAAATTATAAGACTTTGGATCTTATTTTAGTTTTAGCTGGATTCCTCTGACAGTGTTCAGTGTCTGCTTCTTTATTGCCAGGTGGAAGTGGAAATGCAGGGCCTCCCTT
This sequence comes from Glis glis, assembly GCA_004027185.1. NCBI lineage: Eukaryota > Metazoa > Chordata > Mammalia > Rodentia > Gliridae > Glis > Glis glis. The sequence continues at coordinate 4,919 of PVJS01039021.1, forward strand.
AGTCTCCATGGCAACCCAAGGTGGGGAACCTAGTCACTGCTAGGTGGATGTTGGAGTTTCAGCCCTTCCCTTCCTTCTTGTGTTTTCCACTGACATCAAACCTTATACACAAGTGTTCTCATAATGAATGGGTGACTGTGAACATTTTGACCGTCCCCTGGGCCTTTTCTCACAATACCACCATGAAGAATGAGTGGAGTACCACATTACTGTTGGGTCAAAGTGGAATCCAGGATCCCCATATGGTCTCTAATGGCACTGAGTTACGAGCCTCACTATTGCTGTGGGGGTCTTGAAGGTCTCTGCTCCATATTGGCTTTCTTTGATACCACACTACTGAGGGGTGTGGACATATGTCATTATAGACAGAAAAGTATGGGGTCAAATTTCCCCACTCAGTTTTTGCTGGCATAAAGAGTGGAACCACAGTTTTTGTGTGTTGTTTGCCTAGAGTAGAACTGTTATTGTCTACAAGATTTTCATATTACTAGTCTGCCTTATTTCTGGTCCATTGGCTAGAAAAAGTAGACTTCTGTTGGGCTTTTTTCATTGGTCTACACTCATTTATGTTTCTGGGTTGTTGCGAGATTTTTTCCAAGATTTTTTTATTCTATGGATGGAAAAAATAAGTATAAAGAAACCCCAGGGAACTCACCACTGTGTCATTCCTTGGTTCCTGAGGTCCTTAGCTGGTTTACCTTCTTCTGGTTTTCGGGTTCTTATATTTGCTTTTATATATTTCCCAAGGTGTTTAATTAATTAATTAATTTATTTATTTTTCTGTGTGGTACTGGAGATTGAGCCCAGGGACACTCTATCTGTGAGCTATATCACCAGCCCTATTTTATTTTTATTTGAGAACAGGATTTTACTAAGTTGCTGAGGGTCTTGCTGAATTGCTGAGATTGCTTTGAACCTACAATCCTCCTGTCTTGGCTTCCCAAGTACTGGTATTAGAGGTGTGAGCCACCATGCCCGGCTGCCCAAGGTTTTTAGTTGTAGGTAGTGGGAGCAATAGGGAAAAGTATATCTGTCCCATTTTCCTGGAAGCAGGAGTGTCAAAAAATTTTAAAACCAGAAGTAATTCTTTACTGTTTTAGGAGTCTGCTAAAACAGTAAAGAAGTCTCCCTATTTAATATGAACCAAATTTATATTGTATTTGCCTATAGAAACAAAAATCTCCCCACTCCTTTCTATTCCCAGAGATTTAAAAATAAATCCTCTAGCCTTTTTCCATTCCTCAAACTGATATTTCCTTACACTGACTTTAATAAATGCTTTCATCAAGTGGCAGTTGATCAGATGGTTTGTGTGACCTGAGAGGGCGATGCAGAATCTCTTCAAACTGACAGAATATTCAAAGCCTTTACTCTTTCCACCAGCAAAGCTGCTTTGTAAATGCCAGATTCTTTTAAAATTGTGTTCCTTGCAACTGCATGTATTATTCATCTGACTGAGGTATCCCACACTGTCAAGGGTGAAAATTGCAAGAAATCCATCTCTGAGTTTCCCTTTGATGCTGTGAGAAGATTCAGAATGAGTGGACTGGAAGATGATTGTATTTTTCCTTTACCATCTGGTTAAACTGACAGTATCGGCCTCGTGCTTTATGTTGCCCTGTGACATGTCACCCAGGAGGATGCCCCTAAGAACTTGAGTCACTCAAGAAAAGAGAGGCAAGTTGTGCAATGCAAGTGTCACTGAGGAGTTACTGATGCTGACAAATGGCTGCACACATTTCTTGAGCTCTGTACATGATGCCTTTGGAATGGGGCACCTAGCAACTTATTCCATAAAGTAGCAACAGTGGCAGGAGCTGAGAGATGGCTGAGGATATTCCTCCCCGTACTCAATTTATAAAGGAAGGTCTTAAATGAGACAGAACTCTACAAAGGTAAGACTGGAAAGTACCTTAAATGCCACTGAATCATCCACCAGCTTCCCCCTCCCCTCCGACCATTCTACAGGTGAGGAAGCCAGACAGCTTCAGTGACTTGCCCAAGCTAACCAGTGGCAAAAATAAGACTCATTGTTCAGACAGCTGGCTTTCTTTCAGTACTCTTTATAGACAGCAGATTGTTATTAACAATGACCCTTAAAATGCTGGCTGATTACTCTGGATTAGACAGAAAATTATCAAACTACCATAGAAGTGCAATTTATCTGAGCTTTGGAAAATGATTCCCATAAGAGTCAAGAACTTGATGACTAAACCATTCAAAACTACCGAGAAGCTGCAGAAATTGGCCTATGATTCATTCAGTGGGTAGCACTCTTTTCCTTGTGACAATATATTCCCAAGTTGAATTTATGGTCAGCTGAAAAGTGAGCCAAGCCAAACCTGAACCCTTCTGAGGTCTCCACAAATCACAGAGCACAGCACGAGTTTACTCATCTCCCAGAGCGGGACCTGGTTGGGCAATAGTTCTAGGACTCCTTTCTGATTCCATTTTGGAGAATGACCTCTAGCTGACTTACTATATTTTCTTGAAGGCTTAAAGCAGATGTTTCCATCTTCCTTTGCTATCCTAAATTATGCAGTTCTTCTACATAGCTATTAAAATAGTTGTAGATTTTATACAGAGTTATTAGGATACTAGTAGTTCATTAAATAGCTTCTTATACATTTAAATGTAACCTACATACACATGAAGGTTTTTAGGTTTGTACAATGTAGAAGTACTTTTTGAAATACATTTCACATTCAAATCTATTTTATATTAGTGTTTATGGTATCATTTTTGATATCAGAAGAGGGACATAAAAATGTTCTATGAAAGAGATTAAATATTTTTATAAATAATCCTTTTTTTGAGCCTAAATCAAGGCACCCAGTAAATGAATGTTATATATAAAACCTGGATCCTCAAGAAATCTGAATCTTAATGATCATCAGAAAATTGGGGAAACTAAGTTCTCATAAGATTCATTGATACTCAAAGTCTTTATTGTAGAATTGGTGAGAATTCTCTTAATTTTTGCCTTGAATACTTTTTGAACCTTTTAAGTACATTAGATCTTAGTTTTGCAAATATCTGATAATCTTTCAAATTTAATACCACATAAAAACCAGTAAGCAAATATTGATTGTATAAGTGAAGAAAATAGAAGTTTATCTAGTAAATAATAAAAGGCCAGTGAGGTTTTAATATAAGGATGTTGGGAGACATTTCTCTATGGGTCTCTCTTTCTTCTTCTCATTTTCTGAGAAGAGGCACTGATGACTTTGTTCTTATCTTTTAAAGATGTTTATATGGCAAACAGCCTTTGAAGATAGGGAGAATATCCTTGTTCAGGTCAGAAGGATTATTTGTTTGCTGTCCAGAATAGTAAAGACAATGTCTTCCTCCAAGGTAAAAGTTGAACTAGATTACAAATAGACCTTTGAAAGACTGAGCTTTCTTTAACCTGTATTCCTCATGTGACATGTACTTGCTGTGTGTACAGCATCGACTCGGGCCATTCTGCATCACCCCATGGGACTTGGGAGGCAAGAAAAACTGATGAGAACATGTGATAAAGTCCTATGTTTCTGACCCAGGAGTCTCATACCATCTGCTAGTATCTATGAAATTGTGTCAAGCTAACTCACTAGCTTGAAAGCAGGGTAAAACCTCAGACCTTTCACAGTTCTTAATAAGAGGTGACATTATAAATATTCAAATGCTACATTCTTGTCCTTCCAGGTGATGATACCTACCATAGTGATCCAAGCTGGGTCTATAAAGAATCACAAAGAAGACCCAAAGTTGATGAATGATTAAAAATTATCCTTCTATATGATAATATATTTGTACATTTTAACTGAAGATACTATCCCATATTTGATAGTCTCATAGTCATATATAAATGTGAGAATGTCACCTCTGGTGGTCTTGGAATGTAATGAGTGTGACATTACCCAGGTAAAAAAACTACCATGGGCACAACAATTATACTCTCTGTTGTTCTAAACTCTGTGTGTTCCTTTGGTGGCTTCCAGTGCCCATTGGCATTTCCTGTTCAGAACTACAATTTTGTTTTCATTCTGGTTCTTCTACCATGAATGTTAAGACCTTTCTGAACACAGTAAGACATATTAAAGCATATTGACTTAACAAGTTTAAACACTAAGCCTAAGTCCAAGGACACTGAGCCCTACCTTGTCTTTCCTGGTATGAGGAGATGTGGACATACACTTCTTTATTCCACAAAACTATGGAAATTTGAGTGTAAAGAAAAGTGCAGAGGGAGAACAGTTGGATAGAGACACAACTGAATTAAGTAAACTACTTGACTTCCCAGAAGAAATGCTTGAACTGTGCTGTCCATATGCTAAGCCAGCAGCCACATGAATCAAGGGCTTGTGATGTTATGCCTGCTCCAAGTTGTGATATGTCATAAGCATGAAATACTGCTGATTTTGAAGATGGAATTCAAAATAAAATGCAAATACTCATTAATACATTTTATATTTATGCCAAAATGATAATATTGTAGATATGTTGAGTTAACTGAAATACAGTATTAAAATTAATTTTACATATTTTTTTTACCTTCCTTTTTGGTGGCTACTGGAATATTTTTAAATTATGTACATATTTTTTCCTATTCTATTCTATTTCTATTGGACAGTGCTATCCTGGAATATTGTTTGTCATCTATCATAGTGATGAAACTGGAGTGGGCCCACAATGGATCTTGGGACTGATCCAGTAGTTATAACTACATGGTATCAATTTTTAAGCAATTGATGAAAAAATTAAGTAATATGAAGGCTTTCAAATAGACAACTGTTTCTTGAGGTCAACGTCACATATTACAGATTGTTACACCCTTTCCTTTTCCCTAGTGATAAGATTAGTCTCTCATTTAGCTTAATAATTTTTGCCAGTTGAAGGAATATTAAGAAAATCTAGGTAAAATAAATATACAGTTTTGATGTTTTGGTATATGAGATTATATTTATTAATTCTGAACAGGATGCCTGTATATAATATTACTTCTCTTAGTAGTCATTTTTATTCATTTAAGAATGCTGCCTTACAATTTATCTTGCAACTGGTCTCTCTGTCTTTCTAGAAATCCGGGCTGGAAATGCTTGTGTTTCTTATGATTGTCTCCTTTTAGAACACACAAAACAGTCATGGGGGTTAATTAAAGAGGGAATAACTTGTGCACAGATGAGGAACTCAGTAGATATATAGGCCAAATATTTTTCAAATTCTCTTAAGATTATGGCCTTAAAAGGAGCATTCAATATTTTCTCATGTGCACAAAGAGACAGAAAATTCTAACAAAGAGGACAAGGACAGCAGGCTTTTCATGATGCTTGTGCTATCTCCATATATTACTTCATTCCTGGTAGAAAGCAGATTCTCACTGGACAGGGAGGGATGCTGCCCAAAATACAAGGTCTATGGCCACTGGCATTTATGCCCTTTGAAGCAGAAATTAATGGCTGCTATATGAGAGATAGGGGTGAAGGGACCAGTAGTGTTCTAATATAAAGCATACTTGTATATTCTTTATTAGGTACAATTAATATTGATGCTGGTAGATGAAAGATGACTACTACCTATCACTTACATTATAAATAATAATGTGAAATTACTTTGTGCTAGGTATTTTATATTACATGATTCTCTCATAGATACCTTGGAAAGGAGATGATACAACTTTTTTATAATTAAAAATAACCTAAATTTAACTGAGAGCAATTAAGAAACTTTACCAGGGATATATCATGTTGTGAATGTTTATGTCCTTTACAAAATTCATATTTGAAATTCCAACTCCTAAGGTGATAGTATTTGGAGATGGGCCTTTTGGGAGGTATCAGGTCATGAAGGGAGCTAGCGCCTTGACAAAAGAAACCCAAGAGCCGGGTGTGGTGGCACACGCTTGTAATCCCAGCACTTGGGAGGCTGAGACAGGAGGATCGCAGGTTCGCGGCCAGTCTCAGCTACTTAGCAAGGCCCTTTGCAACTCAGTGAGACCCTTTTTCAAAATAAAGAATAAAAAATAGGGCTGGGGGTGTAGCTCAGAGGTAGAATGCCCCTGGGTTCAATCCCCGGTACCGCAAAAAAACAAAAAACAAAAAAGAAACCCAAGAGACACCCTGGCCCTTTATGCCATGTGACGACACAGTGAAAAGGGGTTAGGAACCAGAAAGCTGGCCCTTACCAGACAACAAATCTGCTGTCGCCTTAATCTTGGACTTTCAGCCTCCAGAATTCTGGGAAATAAGCTTCTATTGTTATAAGCCACCAGTCTATAGTATTTTGTTATAGTAGCTCCAATGGATTAAGACAGGAGAAAATGAGTATCAAGAGAAGAGTCAGAATTTGAAGCCAAGTCTAGTCTATTCCAGCCCATGCTCTTTCTGTTACACTTCCTCTCCAATAGAATAATGGTATGATAATGACAGAGGAAGAATGCAAACAGCATCAGCCGCATCCCCCCCCATTGTCCTTACCGTGCTCCTCCTGTGGTTACTGCCTTCCCCCCACCCTTGCCTCCCTTGCTCCCCTGTTTTTTTCCCTTCTATATTACTCCAGCTTTGGCTATTTCTTGTTTTCCCTTTCCCCTTCTTCTCTAACAACTCTTCCATTTCCTAGTAGCATCTCTTTTGCCTTCCTTTCGTTCCACCTTTTACTATTTAAGCTGCACTCTTTTTGAATGCCCTCTGGGAACCTAGATGTGTGATAGAGTCTGACTGCTAGAGAAATGCAAATGGAAGTTGTAATACCTGAAGAAGCAAATATAGCCTCACACTTCATCAGACCTGAGGATCCTTCTTCCATTGAATGCCATGAATATTCCACTAGTGCAGACATCTGAAATGCTAGAACTGGAAGGGAACGTGGAGCTTACCTAGACGGATACCCATATTATATACCAGACAGAGCTCCAGCTCAGGGAAGCTGAAAGACTGCCTCAGGTGACCTACCTGGTTATTAGGAAAGCCAGACCCAAGATCCTGGAATTCTTATTTTAGTTTCTAGAAAGGGGCATGAAAAATTAAGTAGGAATGTGAAATACAAACCTATTGACTAGCACAAAGTAAGGCCGGAAGAGGGGAAACTCCTTTCCTTATTCCATAAAGATGTTGAGAAGATAAATGGGATAATGCATGTAAAAGTGCTTAGAGCTATTAGAGAGGCCTGATTCAAATATGAAGCAATACTTATTGACTGAAAATTAAAAAACACCCTTCATAGCCTTATGCCAAACTGAAGAAGAAATTATTGGACCATTCATGCTTTCATACTATTGGACGCAGGTGATCAGAAGCCTTCTTTTTATATATAATAAATTACTATTGAATGGATGCCAAGTAATCAGTTTTACCATTTTTTCTGTTCAATCAACAAAAAGCGTTTTCTAGGTAAGTATATAACATAGTGCCTGGACCCCTGTATGAGCAGTAAATGAATTCCAGGCTTTCTCTTCTCTCTGATTACTGAGCTGACCCTAAAAAAAGTTATTGCTGTAGTATAACCTGACTCCCAGCTAGGTCTCATATTTTTAATCCAATGTGTGCTTTAGTTGTGGGAAGTAGCTCATTTTAGAGGAATGATGCCTCTACTGAGAGGCAAAACCTCGATCTTGTACCTGGTTGTGACTCTAATGAGCCAAATGATTTGTATGAAATGAATAACCACTTGCTTCTTCACCTTCTCATCCATAAAATGCAGCTAATATTGGAATCGATCTCCAAAAATAAATAGTAACTGCAATAATGTGCAGATAGTATTTTCTCAGAGTCTGGCACATTGCAAGGTGCCATCAATATTAACTATGATTATTTTTGCATAAAGCTTCATCTTTAGGTATTCTTTAGTTGAGACTGTCACTATTTCTGCTTTTTAATAAGCAGCTTCAGAAAATTGTGCTTATCATTTGACAGATCGAAAGCTCTCTGAACCAAAATTGTGTTTCAAAAGAACAGATTGATGCCTAACACACAGATGTCTTTCCCCATCCCTAAACCAACAGGGTAAAATGTTTTACAGATTGGTTGCTTGGCAAGAGCAGAATTCTGAAATAAAACTCCTATTGTTTTTCTTCCTATTTTTTAAAAAAGTTTTTAAAGAGAATTGCAACCTTGGTTATTTATTTTCTTCCATGGGGGGTGTGGGGGGAGGGAGCACATCTGTTTGCAATAGTGGATTGAAAGGTCTAAAAATAAATATGCTTTAAGGAAAAGAAAAAAATCCTTTGTTGGCACTCTAAATTCAATCGACACAGGGAAAATGTTTGTTCTAGAGATGTTTGGCTTCTTTTAAGAAAGAAAAAAAGAGCAAATAATGTAGAATTATACAGTTCTGGTGAAGTGGTTTACCACATAAAATGTGTTTTTTATTCATCTGGTAACTAGTTTTAGTCATGACATAATGTCTTAACATCTACATTAAAATTGTGAATATACCCTGCGTCTGTCATTTATCTAAAAAGAGATTGATGAAATATAAACATGATTTCTTTATTCTTTTATCTGGAATTAGAAAGCAATAAACCAAAATCAGGTAAGATATTTGTAGTTTCTGTTGACTATGACCTTTAGAAATTCAATTGCCCACTCTGGTGAAAAATGCTTTATTTAGATATATATTTTAAATTGTGTCATCTTTTTTTCCACTTCATATACACAATAAAAATGATTCATTGTGAAATAGGTTTAGAAGTACTGCCGGGGCCATTTTACAGAGAAGGGAACTCACATGTGTAGTGACCAGTAGGGCAATTTTCTCTTGGGAAGCCCGATAAAGTAAGGTTTGGGAGGGGGAGTGGCAGGGGATCTATTAAGATTGGCAAGAAAAAGGGAGCTTAGAGGAACTGGAATAGAAAACAGATGAAGTCGATAAAGAGGTAGGGCCGCTGGGGTGTCTTGAAAGACAAACAGTGGTTGCTCCGAGGCAGTTGAGCCAGAAAATCCTTGAAAATGGGCTACTGAAAGGTGTTTGTCCAGGCAAGCAGGAGCCCGAGAGAGATAAAGATTAGGGAAGATTTCTATAGGCAAGAGCACAGGTTTGTTAGTTACAAGCCAGCTTAAAATAAGAAGGACATGCACAGAAAAAAACAGCCACATGCCTGGTCTCCTTGGTGAGCCCAGGAAGCAAAGCAGACTATTCTATCTGGACCAGAGGTGTATTTTAAAATATCAATGTCAATAATCTCAGTATCAAGTATGGGGAAGGGGGAATGGGGGAATGGGGAGGGAGCCAGGGAGAAAACTCACACCAACTTCTGTGTGCATGTATGTACATTATGATGTGAAACTATAATGCATCAATACATGTATAAAAAGTAAAAAAGAAAAAATAAATTGGGAGTAAATCTAAATGTGGACTAATATGTTAAATAACCAAGTATTTTAATTTAGTTTGAATCTGAGATGTTTGCTCTTGGCATTTGTTGTGGATAGAGTTTTTACCAAAGTGGTATATGGAACAGAATGCCAGGAAGACAAGAGTATTGAGAACTTGAGCAGTGGACCTGGCTAAGTTAGAGCTAGTACTTCTATTTTACCTACCCAGAAATGGACAATACATTACATATATTATACATTACACGTATACACATGCCAAAGTGGCTGAGACTATAAAACCTTTGTCTTATAATAGCACCATTAGGCTTTCCCTGAGAAAAACTTAAATACAAATAACTGTTTGCATTACCTGATATTCTGAGAATTTCCACTTTCCTCCCAGTCAAAATTAAGTTGTGTCCCATTTGCTTGCGTGTGTAATATCATAAGCAAAATATTTAAAAATACTGTTTGGAATAGGTTGGTGCCCTCAAAGCATAGAGGGACATGCCTATGTTAACAGAAATATGATGCTCCTCTATAATGATGGCACAATCCGTACCAGTCTCTAAATTACAATCCTCTGTTATCTCTTTAGTTTTTAATATCATTAGGACTTGGGTATAAAAAAATGTCAGTTAAAATAGTGACTCAAAGAGTGGTTCATGTTTGCCACTTTTACTTTCTCACCTCTTTCAAGGTCACCTGGACTTCTCATGTTTATTCCTTACCTTGCTTGTCAATCCATCAGCATTTGCTACAAGTTTGACATTTAAAACAAATCTTTTTTCTTTTTAGTACCAGGGATTGAACCCAGGAGCATTCTACCTCCAAGCTATATCCCCAGCCCTATTTTTTATTCTTTATTTTGAAACAGGGTCTCACTAAGTTGCGAAGGCTCGCACTAAGTAGCTGAGGCTGGCCACGAACCTGCGATCCTCCTGTCTCAGCCTCCCAAGTACTGGGATTACAAGTATGTGCCACCACACCCAGCTTTTTCTTCATTTTGATTCTGATAATTACTCTCTATTTGTTTTCCTTTTACCTAGTTGGCTCTTTCTTCTTGATTGTTCTGGGGAAGCTTTCCTGTAAACCTGATGGAAAGTATTTGAATTCTTCAGGACTCATCACCTTTTTGATAGCTCTCTTTGTTTCCCTCTCATGCAATCTGAGCCATTAACATGCTTTGTTTATAAGGGCAGATTTCCATCTTCAACCAAGACCTCTCCTCTCAGTTGCTAGCACACATATCCAACTACAGTCACATATAACTTAATGTGGGGATCTGTTCTGAGAAATGCATTATTAGCAATTTTGTCATTGTATGAACATTAAATGGTATACTTCCACAGACCCACATGGTATAGCCTAGGCCACAGGGCATTGTTCCTAGGGTCAGGCTGAGCAAAGATTAAAAGCAAGTAGGAAAGAATATGATGCAAAGGGGAAAAAAGAGATGTAGGAGCTGCTGGAAGCATAACATGACATACTGCTTTACAGTAAACTTTTTCATATAAGTAGAGGGGAACACTAAAATAATGATGAAAAGTACAGTAATCACTTATTATCATTACCAACTATTATGTACTGTTCATAATTGGATGTATTGTATTTTTGTACAACTGGCATGAGGGAAGGCTTGTTTACACTAGCATCACCATAAACCTGTGAATAATGTTTTGCACTACAATGTTATGATGGCTATGACATCACTAGGGAATAAGAATGTCTTAGCTCTATTATAATCTTATGGGATGGGTATCCAAGACCAGTCTGTCATTGACTGGCATTATGCAGAAGATGACTGCCTGTCAACTAACACGTCTACTCTAATTAAACAGTCTGAAGATATTCTCAGGATTTTCACTTTTGATTCCCATGATAGTAAATTGCACCGATATTTACTGACTTGTTCTTGGCAGAAAACTGGGTGCAAGCTTTGTGACCTCATGGTTCTCAATATCTGCTCAATCACCAACGTTTACTGAGAACTTTCCAATATGGATCTTCCCTAATCCGAGCTGCCAACATATCTCATCCTGGTTTAATTCTTGGTGGGAATGTATTTGCGTACTTCTTCACATGCGTGTTTTCTAAATTCACACAAAGAATTAGAGTTGATTATGATGGTAAAGAGGTTAAGAAGGATTATTTCACTCTATTTGCCAAACTGCAATGTTTATTTTGGTGACAAGAGTTTTTCAATCTATTTACCTTTAGACTCGGTAGGTCACCGTTATTTGCCTTCAGACTTAATTTCATAAGCCGCATGGCAGCAAGAGAAGTTAAATTAATTCTTTACTATTTTTAAATGTAGCACATAAAACAATTGAGTGATATCTGAAAGTGGGTTGCCTTCAAGTGTGGTAAATATTCTAGTGGAAGCATATAAAGAAACACTTCAGAAGGAATATTCATATTCTCTAAATAATAAGAAATATAAACAAATAAGTGAATGGGGTTTTGTAAGGAGTAAGGATCTTGTCCAACATGGTGAAGATGATTTTCTAAGAAGTTTTGAGTATATTTTAAATTCTCTTTTTTTCTTAATATCAACAATTTTCTGGCTATTTTTCAAAAAAGCTGAGAAGTTGATGGGACTGTAGAGTAGGAGAGATCAGGACTGCCATAAGGACACATGGGATCAAATTGCCCAGAACTTTTTCATTTTACTTTAAGTACATATTTTTTTCCTCCAAAATCAAATGTACTCACATTCTCCTTTAACAAAAGATTTGAAGCCAATTCTGAGATTTTAATCCAAACACTAATGTTACACAAAACCAGAAAAAAAGCATTTAAAATTTCCAGAATGAGAAATGTCTTCCATTTGCTTCCTAGACTTTGATGATTCAGGAAGAATTTTGCATGAAAAAAATTTTTTAAAGGTCATGTTTAGCATTAAAAGGGGAAAATCTTCCCTTGAATACTTTTAAACAAACATTTGAACTAAAATTTTTGCTTAAATATTTTTTATTACATTATGATGGTGGTTCTCATATACATGAGAGGCTGACAACTATTTTGTTTTCTTTTTCTTTAATGGTTTGCTTTTTAATCAAGATTTCCAGGAAATGTCAGGCCTTTGTCCTTCTCATTTGTCAGCCTGCCCCTGGGGAAGATTTTTTTTTCTTTCTCCTTTAAGTATTCATCTGTTTAAAATCTTAAGAAAATTACTCATAGCTTCTTGGAAAGTTTTTTCCCTAGTTCCCCCCTTGGTTCTCATCAGATACAGACAATAGATCTCAGGGAATTTCTCCTGCAGGCAGAGCTGTCCTATTCAGGCCCATTTGTGGTGTGGCAGGCCTACTGTTTCACAGACGTTCTATGCATATTGTTTAAGACAGGTTTATCCATTTTCAGTCCAACATTTTTGGTCTAACACATGGAGCCAATGGGCATAACTTTTTACATATTTAGTGTATTTCAGGGGCACAGCTGCATGGAGTGTTTGAGAATTTTAAGAAGCGCGTCCATTTGGATTTATAGCAACTATTTTCCGAGATGGCTGGTTCCACAGACTCAGCAGACTGGGAGGATGACAAAGCCCAACAACAGCTCCACAGGCCCCAGAGCACACAGGGCCCTTGTTTAGACTCCTAAGGTAAACAGTGGGTTCCATAAAGCTCCAGAGCTAACTCTTTTCTTAAGCAAAAGCAAACCGATTCTTCATAGGAAGATAGTCTGTGATTATCCACAGCAGTGAAATTCCTGGATTTAGACTAGAAATTGGATTATAAACTGCCTCTGGGCAGGTAGAAGCAGCTTTAATCAGTCAGGCCAGATGCTTCTATCCCAGAGGAATAACTGCTGAGCAAGTGAGAAAGGAAGTTCATTTCCCAGGCTGGCCTCTTCTGGGTCATATGAACCTCAATATATATATTTTCATTAGCGAGTTGTCTGGGGAACAAAAGCCCGACAAAGAAAGTGAATTCACCAAAGCTGAGCCCAAGAACAAAAGATTATTTGGCAGCTTTGGGTATCATAAGCAGAAATTCTTTAGAAATTTAAAAATATTTTATGTGAGAAATTGATATTTTTAAATTCAAATGATTTTTATAAAAAATGTTTTTAGCATGGCCAAGAAAACCTTCTGCCTTTAAAATTTTGACATATTTGATCTATTTTCTACAGACATTTTATAAGTTTTCAGACTTTTTCTGATATATTGTTCAAAACTCTAATAAAAACACAAGTGCTCCAGATGTCTCCCTATTTGCTTAAGAAATTTCAATGGGGAGAAAAAAGACTATAGTAAAGAAAAGAGCAATAAATGGCAATTGGTGTTTGTATAATATATTGGTTTCATCTGCCCAAGGCTTCAAAAGATTTCAAAGCCTGCTTTGTTGTGTGTGTATATGAACCTTTTACAACAAAATTTAAGAATCTTCCTGAATTAAGTGAAAAATAATGGTTGAATCTCTTTTTTAATGTTAAAGTTTTCTGTGAGGAAAAAAATATATATACATATATATGTATATTTACTGTTCACAAAACAAACAGGACTTTTACTTTTTCTCTTGACTGTTATACATGTGGTAAAATGTTTGGGGTACAGTATTTGTCATACTCTAAGCCAGGTATAATTTTCACAAGGCCTCCTTCCTCATCTGGCAGGAAAAGAATAACCAATTTAATGTAATCTTTTTGTTTGCTTTCTTTTTAGTTTCCTAATATTTTTCCTTAGAATAGACATTTAGAATGTCCATCAACAGATGAATGGATTACAAAATTATGGGAAATACATACAATGGAATTCTACTCAGCAATAAAGAAGAACAAAATAACAGCATTTGCAAGAAAATGGAAAGATCTGGAGAACATTATGTTAAGTGAGATTAGCCAATCACAAAAAATGAAGGGTCATATGTTTTCATTAATATGCGCAACTTAGGGAGTA
>PVJS01039022.1:0-19109 GCA_004027185.1 Glis glis
TGTGTGTGTGTGTGTGTGTGTGTGTGTGTGTTTGTGTGTGTGTGTGTGGTACTGGGGATGGAACCCAGGGGCATTCTACCTCTGAGCTACACCCCAGCCCGTTTTATTTTTTATTTTTTTATTTGGAAACAGGGTCTCACTAAGTTGCTGAGAACCTTGCTAAGTTGCTGAGGCTGGCCCTGAACCTGCAAGCCTCCTATACTAGGGTTACAGGCATGTGCCACATAAGTTTATGTGATTATTTTTAGCACAAAACTTGGAAGGAGTTCAAAGAATTCACAGATACTGCTGCAACGCTCTTCCATTCCAGGTACTTACACCAATGTGAATTAACTTCCTAGCACTTCCAGCAATAAAAACCCAAACTTACAACAGAATACTAAACTCTACTTCATTCTAGAAATCTATTTATCTTGAATATAGAAATTATTTTTTAAAGAGCCGCATTTCTATTCAGATATTCATTTCTAATACAATATTAGTTTCAGTTCAATAATTATAAAACTTCATATTTCATTCATCAATTGCTTGTATCCAAATGTACCAATAGAAGACCTCTTTTGATTGAACTAACCTTTATGAACCTTACATCCAAGGAAATTTTAGAAAGTGAAAGTGATTGCATATTCTACATCTTTTCTTACAGACTGGGAATGCCCCCCAAAGGCTCATGTGTTGAAGCCTGCTTTCTAATACAGCAAGGTTCAGAGGTGGGGTATGGCTGGAGGAGGGGGTGGAGCCTTAAGGACTATGTGTCTGTCTGTCTGTCTCTCTCTCTGTGCTTCTGGCTGTCATGAACTGAGCAGCTTTCCTCCACCATGCCCTGCTGCCATGATTTTTCTCTCAGAGCTGGCCGACCATTGACTAAGCCCTGGAACCGTGAGCCAAATAAACCTTTCCTCCTCTGAGTTGCTCTTGTCATGTATTTCAGTCACAGCAACAAAAAAGCTGACTAACACACATAAGCGTTAAAATTTTTCACAAATGGAAGGCCATTAGGCTGAGCCGGCTGCAGTGACTTGAGTTCTTACACAAACCAACCAAGGTAGAATGAAACTTAACCAATCAGAAACAGCCAACTAACCTCTAACTAGGGGCTTTCCTCTGGGTCACACCTAAATAATGCAAACTTTGCCTAGCTACAGCCAATCTGGCAGTGCCTTGACTTTGCACCTGATGTAGCCCCCGAAGCCCGCTGCTCCCCTGCCACCACGGAGCTCTCTGAACCGCTTCTGGTTCTCAACGCGGCCTGCTTCAGCAATCATTCTTTGCTCAAGTAAACCCTATTAAATTTGTCTAAAGTTTTTCTTTTGCCAGAACTATGATGGGTGCCCATAAAACTTTTAAGTGTTAATGGAAAGACCCAATTTGGGGATAACATTCTGTGAGGGAAATGAAAGGGAAATATAAATTCGAGGAGAAAATGGAATGAAGTCAAATTTCCAACAGTGAAGAAGGAGCTTATTTAGGGATTTTTCAAAAGGTTGATGGTGGGTATTGAATGGTCTTTATATTCCAGGGGCTTCAGGTAAGAGTATCAGAATTTTTTCTTTTTTAAATACCAGTATTTATAGACCTTACAAATGTTTTAACTCACAATGAAAAATTTTAGATGTCTACTAAAAGACGTATGCAGAAACATGGTATTTCTTTCTTGGGGGGGGTACTGGGGGTGGAACCCAGGGGCATTCTACCTCTGAGCTATACCCTCAGCCTTTTAAATTTTGAAATAGGGTTTCACTAAGTTGCCGAGGCTGGTCTCAAACCTGCGATTCTCCTCTCTCAGCTTCTCAAGTACTAGGATGGCAAGCGTGTACCACCAAACCCAGCTCCAGGTATTATTTCTTTATAGGGTTGAGGACCTCAAAGGAAGCCTGTGGCCCTGCAAAGGCTGCAAAGTAAAGCACAGCCAGCCTGGCAGGAGCTTTCCCGCAGCCCTGTGGGCTTATGCTAAGGAGCAGGAGCCACTGTTAAAGAGAGGAATGGGCAGCTGTGGCACAGGGACCACCTAGGGCAGCAGGGGACAAAAGGACTCTGACTCCAGCTCCAACAACACATCAGGCTGCAGTGGACTCTGGGAGACCGAGGAGAGCTGGCAGAGGCCCCAGGGGATGTGAGAGAGCACTGGGGCTCCCGCAGCTGTGCCTGCAAGGGTGCCTCCTCCAACGCCAGGTTTCTTCCTCCTCTGCTAGTGCGGATGACGGCACCCCCTCTCAGGCTGTTTCGGGGACTTCCTGAGGTGCACTGGAGAGGGCACCTACATAGTACTTAGGATTAAGGTGAGCTACATGAAGTTGCCGATATTTGGCCACTTTTGATCTACAAAAATGGCACTTTCATATGGTTCAACCTGTAACTGATAGACACTCTTATTTTTGCTCAGAGGGACCGTGCTGTCCTCAGATGCCATGTTGACCAAATCCACAAAGCTGCCCGAGAATGAACGTGCCGCTTGCTCCCCACCAAGTGGAAGCGAAGAACCGAGGAAGGGAAGCGAGCCTCCTGCAGAGACACGGCCACACCACTTCAGGGAGGACACAGGAGGGATGCAGCCTGCATGTGAAAACGGCTTCAAACCCACAGGGATTAAGCCAATGTCAGCAGCAAAAACTCTCAGTCACTGTGGTAATAAAGGCCGGTATTTACGGAGCGCTCAAGTGCCGGGCAAGGCGCGAAGCCCTCTCTATTCAACCCTGTGGGGTGGGTGCAACTATGAGTCCTGTTTTTTTGTTGTTGTTGTTTTGTTTTGTTTTTTGAGATAGGGTTTCACTATGTTGCCCAGGCTGGCCTCGAACTCCTGGGCTCAAGCGATCCTCCTGCCTCAGCCTCCCGAGTCTCTGGGATGACAGGTGCATGCCGCCACACTGGGCTATGAGTCCTATTTGTAGCACATCAGTTGGGAGGAGTTTATGGATGAAGAAGGTAAACTTCAGAGAGTGAAATAACTTCATGAGGGTAAGCGCGGGAGGCTGTGAAACTGGAAGTCTGGCTTCCGGCCTCCTGAGGACAGTTCCGCCTCCAGTCTCTGCGGTGTTCTCTGAAGTGTCTTCCAGAGGGGGCAGAGCACGTTAAGAAAAAATAACTCCACTTGTAAGAGCTGTACTTCCTTAAACAGGCGGCTGGAGTTTCTTTTAAAAGTCATTTCCACAGCCTGTCAGTCTCCATGCATAATGACTGGTTATGGACAGACATGATTAGTAAGAGCCAGACATGACTCATGCCCGTCCATCCCAGCATCTCCCAGGGCCTCGTCGCCGCCAATTAATTATGCCCCGAACCCTGGTGAGGTGGTGACTGGCTCAATTCTATGAGCACTGAAAGTCAGGCAAAGGAGCTGCCACCACCCAGGGAGACACGGTTTGAACACACACCTATTAGCCACCCTCCAGTGTCCGGCACAGGGTGATTTGGAGAGGAGGAGGATCCTGCCAGCAAGCTCCTCCTGCAAACTCAGAGCTCTGAACTAACGGGGTGTCCAGTTGTTGGGGCGGGAAGGGAAGGCAGTGCTGAGGGCTTCCTCTGGCAGACCCGCTGCCCTCCTCATTTGCCAAGGGGCTGCCCTGGGCTTTCGTGGACTATTTATTTATTTATATTTGTGGTACTGGGGATTGAACCCAGGGGCATTCTATCTCTAAGCCACATCCCCAGCTCTATTTTTAGTTTTAAATTTTGAAACAGGGTCTCACTAAGTTACAGAAGGCCTTGCTAAGTTGCAGAAGCCTTTGCTAAGTTGCAGAAGGCCTCGCTGAGTTGCAGAAGGCCTCGCTAAGTTGCTGAGTCTAGCCACAAACCAGCAATCCTCCTGTCTCAGCCTCCCAAGTACTGGGATTACAGGCATGAGCCACCATGCCCGGCTCATTTACAGTGAGAAGTGCTTGTGAATACAGGAGCACAGTTAACCCATTACTGGGATTTAACTTGGGAATCGGGACTCTCTTAAGAAAAGGTACAAGCTGGGCACGGTGGCACACACCTGTAATCCTAGTACTTGGGAAGTTGAGACAGGAGGATTGCAGGTTGGAGACCAGCCTCAGCAACTTAGTGAGAGCCTATTTCAAAAACAAACAAACAAAAAATAAGCTGGGTGTGGTGGTGCATGCCTGTAATCCTATTACTTTGGGGGCTGAGACAGGAGGATTGCCAGTTTGTGGGCAGCCTCAGCAACTTAGCAAGACCCTCAGCAACTAGTGAGACTGTTTCAAAAATAAAAAAAATAGGGCTGGGTGTGTAGCTCAGAGATAGAAGGCCCCTAGGTTCAACCCCTAATACCACAAAACAAACAAAAATAAATAAAAATAAAAAGGGCTGGGGGTGTAAATGCCCTTGGGGTCCCCAGTACAAAATAAAAAAAAAAGGAAGGAAGGAGAAAGGTGCAGACAGGAGCAAGTGGGTCCCAGCTGGGGGGCCAGGACAGAACAGCCTCTTGGGGCTGTGGGCAGCATCTTCACCTGGGACGTCTTTGTCCCTTGATTCCTTTACCTGCAATGTCAGGAACACCTAATCCAGTTCCTGAATTGCTCAGCTTTCCTGGGCAGAGGGGAGGTCTCCTCTAAAAGTGTCAATCCAGGCAAATGCCTATCAGGGGCTGCTCCCCAGGAGACTGCTACTGGAGGAGGCTGGAGGCTGGGCCAAAGTCCAGAGGGAGCCAGCGGCGGGGCCAGGCGGAGCACAGGTCTCCCCATAACACTCCGGCCCCTATATTTATAATATTATGTATGCCCCAATAGTATACGGGTGAGGAAGTACTGAGGACTCCAACTAACAGCGGCCTTATGTTTCAGGACACTTGAAGGAAGAAAGCAGCTCTATTCATACACACGGCCCGGAGGCCTCAGCCAGGGCTTCGGGTGGCTCTACTCATAGCGCAGCCTCTGGATGGCGTGTTAGGCCAGGGAAGCGTGGAGAGGGCAACGCTGCGTGCGCAGTGGGATTTCAGACTTGCTGCTTCTATGGCTCCAACAGACCCACATATCAAGGGGAGGGGCCGGGCATGGTGGCACACTCCTGTAATCCTAGGAATCCTCTAATCCTGGAGGTCGAGACAGGAGGATCGCAGGTTCAAGGCCAGCCTCAGCAACTTTGAGAGACCCTCAGCAACTTAGTGAGATCCTGTTTCAAAATAAACTAATAAAAAGGGCTGGAGTTGTAGTTCAGAGGTAGAATGCTCCTGGATTTAAACTCAGTACCAAAACAACAAAAAAAAGGGGGTGGGTGTGGGGGTGGTGAACCTAAAGTCACTTCTCCAGTGCTTCTGCTTCCAGCATGGACTCTGAGGACGGCAGACATGGGCTGGGGTCCCACCTCTGCCTCCTCTTTGCTGTGTGAGCTCAGGGGAGTTACCTTAACCCTCTGGGCCTCAGGTTCCACATCTGATTGCAAACGCTCACAGGACTATTATGTTCTAGGAAAAGGCGTAGGTTGCAGCCTCACATGATGCAGTATTTAAACATGGAAACAATCCTAGTTGTTACTATGGCTCACCTTTATTACCATTATTACTAGCAACAGCTCTGAGGGGCCTTCTGGCTCTGGCATCTTCTGACCTCTTCAAGAACGGAGCTTTTACCACCCACGACTCTGATCAACTGTTCCCAGAAAGGCAGACAAGGGTCAGAGGCAGACCTTGTGTGGATATTGGTATTCAAGTGGAACCTCAGCTCAGACCTGTCACTCCCCGGGCCTGCTTCATGCCGGCTACCGCAGCCTCCGTCTAAACACCGTGGACAAGACGGGCCACATCACTTGCTATTTAAACTGATCTCCCACAGTGCCTTGGGCTCGGAAGTGCAAACAGGGAAGTATAAATTCCTGCACCCTGACTTGCTCCCAGGGTGGCTGGTGTTCAAATGCAAGGGGCAGACGCCTTGGTCTGGGTAACCAGGCCCTGCTACACCTGTAACCTGGCCACAGGCCGCCTCCCTGACACTTATCTTCCCCTTGACTGTCATTTCCACACTTAATCACTGGTGTCAGGGAGCAGAAAGGGCCTTGCAGAGTGCCTGGCACAAGTACACAGCAGAGTGGTAGAGAGAAGACCAAGGACCTCGGCAGTGCAAAGACTTGATTTGAAGTCTTTCCTCCCTGTTGACTGTGTGTCCTTGGGCAAGTTAATTAATCTCTCTGTGCCAGTTTCTTCATATGTAAAATAGGGTTATGTTGGCAGAAACCAGTGGCACAGGCGGCTTCAGTTTCCTCATCTATAAATTGACATTATCCTCACACCTACCCTACAGGATGGATTTTAAACTGACCTGCAGAGAGAGGGCTTATGTGACTTCCCCCAAGTTATCACACCAGAAAGTAAGAGCCAGGATTTGGAGCCAGGTTTTTCTGAGCCCAAGCCCATGTTTTTAACACCCTGCTATATCTCTCTATTTTTGTGCCAAATTCTGTCTTGAAGGATAGGTACTTGGTGAACGCATTTCCCCTCCTGGACTCCCTGAGGGAAGATGTATCTGTATCTATAGCTCCTGTTCCGCTGCACGGACAGAGCTGATGCGCAGCTGAAAGCCCTGCTCACTAAATAGAAGAAATCCAGGTCTGATTCTTCCAGGCTGAGGCAAAGTCAGTGCCCCGCTGGGACAGGGTTCCTCCTTAGCAGAGCACTCGACCCACAGCCAGAACTCACACCCTGTAGGGCAGGGCTCGGCCCACCTGTCAAGCCAGACTTGGGGCCTCTCAATGTTTCCCTTGTCCCCAAAGTAAGACATGACTGGGGCAGCCTGCCCAGCCCACATGGCCACTCTTCTTGGAGAGCTGCCCATAATGGTGGAGCCCCAGAAACCACAGCTGTTGGATGGCTCTGCTCCTGCCCCCCACAACATCACCGATTAGACCAGAGCAGATCAGCTGACCCACACTAGGCCAATCAGGTCTTCCCTCTTTTGAAGAGGGGTGTATGAGTTGGGCACCTTCCAAGCCCCACCACCCTTCCTGCTCCTGGGTGTTAGCCTTATAATAATTTCTCATTCTGCTTCGGTTTCTCTGAAATGGGTTTTATTCCATGTAACCAAAATAGCCTTAATAAAATCTAGGAGGAGTACTTGGGAGACTGAGACAGGAGGATCACAGGTTTAAGGCCAGCCTCAGCAATTTAGCAAGATGCCGTTTCAAAATTTAAAATGAATGAATGAATGAATAAATGCATACATACATTGGTCTGGGGGTATAGCTCAGAGGTAGAATGCCCCTGGGTTCAGTCCTCAGTACCAAAAAAAAAAAAATCGAGGCATGAGACAGCTTCCTCTTTACAAACCCCTCCCCCCAGCCCAGGCAGAACTGACCACACCCTCCCCAGACTCTAAGTGATTTTATCTTTTCCTCCTGGTGACCGCAGTCAGGCACTGGGAGGGGTGCTTTTTCATTGGTCCACACAGCTGGCCTGAGGTGTGACTACCACCATTCTAGAGATGAGGTAACAGAATCTCTGAGGTCACTCGGCTAGAAGGGGCAGGATGTGAACCCAGGCCACTTCAGCGGGCGCATCACCACCTGCTCACGGCCTGGCTCCCACCTCAGTCCCAATGCTGCTTGGTAGTCACCACAACTTATCTCTGCTCTGGCATGAAGATATTCCATAATAAACAACTGAACTGAATTTGTAATTAAGATGGGAACTTACTGGAAATCTCATCGAGGAGAGTGTCCCTGTTGTCTTAGATTCTGTGCCTGCCCTCCTGGAAGCCATTCCTCACAGGGCCAGCTGAACTAGCTGCATTTCTTTATTTTATGTATTTTTTTTTCGGTACCGGGGATTGAACGCAGGGGCGTTCTACCTCCGCGCTACGCCCCCGGCCCTGTTTTTTTATGCTTTATTTTTGAAACCGGGTCTCACGAAGTTGCGGAGGGCCTCACTAAGTAGAGAGAGAGAGAGAGAGAGAGAGAGAGAGAGAGAGAGAGAGAGAGATGACCGATTGATGGATCGCGCGCGCATGCGCACTGACGTTGGCCACGAACCCGGATCCTCCGGTCTCCGCCTCCCAAAGTACTGGGATTACAAGCGTGCGCCACCACGCCCGGCTTTATTTTATGTATTCTTGATGCCCTGACCTTTCCGGCTGGCTGATGGGGGAGAGACGGTCTCTCCCAAGGCGAGCAATTTCTCAGGCACAGCGAAGGAGCCTGCCTCCCGCGTGCTAACCAGCCAGTCCAGAGCCCACCCCTCCAATCTGCTTTTATCCAACTCTCAGACCATGTTAGTATTTCCCCTGGCCTGAATCAACCCAGGCACCAGATAACTAAGGAAAGGCCCCATGTCCCAGAGTCTGCTGGAATTATTCAAATTAGCCAACCCTTAAGTGTTCCCCAGTCCTGCCTTGCCCGTCCGGTGGACATCACAGTACAGGCTTTGGTCAAGGCTTTCCCCTGGCTCTCCGTGCCTCCTGGCCCCCCTTGGTGCGTCCCCATGTGGCCCTTCATGACATGCTGTGGCCCTTTCTCTTAGGAATGTAAGTAAAACAACCTCTAAATGGCATTAGTCTCTCCACACCATCACTCAGTCATTTTTACAAAGTGAAGCTGGGTGTGGTAGCATACACCTGTAATCCCAGTACTTGGGAAATTGAGACAGGAGGATCACAGGTTCGAAGCCAGCCTTAGCAACTTAGTGAGACCCTCAGCAACCTAGAGACACCATGTTTCAAAAAAAAAAGGGGGGGGGCTGGGGGATGTAGCTCAAAGGTAGAATGCCCCTGGGTTCAATCCCCAGTACCACAAAATAAATGAATGAATGAATAAAGAAAGTGAGACTCAGGCACTGGCCAGACGTAAGGCCCTGGTGGTCTCGGCTCAGGCTGACCAGGGCTCCTGAGGTTCCTCTGAGATCATGACTGTGCCCCTGTCAATATGTCTTCTGAGCTGAGGGAGGGGAGTGGCTGAGGGGCTGAGGAGACTCTGGTCCTAGCACTGTTCTGTCTCTTGATTCGGGTGCCGTGATGTGTGTGCATACACTCATTTAGAGCTATGGTGCACATGCTTTTCTCTATGTAGAATGTAATTTAATGAAATGGTCAAGGAAAACATTTTCTGCACCTATAATCCCAGTCCTTGGGAGGCTGAGACAGGAGGATCGCAGGTTCAAGACCAGCCTCAGCAACTTGGCAAGACCCTGTTTCAAAACAAAAAAATAAAAAAAGGGCTGAGGGTGTAGCCCAGCCCTTAGTTATCTGGTACCTGGTACTGGACTGATTCAGGCCAGGGGAAATACTAACATGGTCTGAGAGTTGGATAAAAGAGCAGATTGGAGGGGTGGGCTCTGGACTGGCTGGTTAGCACGCGGGAGGCAGGCTCCTTCGCTGTGCCTAAGAAATTGCTCGCCTTGGGAGAGACCATCTCTCCCCTGGTCAGCCAGCCAGAAAGGTCAGGGCATCAAGAATACAGAAAATAAGGAAATGTAGCTAATTCAGCTGGCCCTGTGAGGAATGGCTGCCAGGAGGACAGGCACAGAATCTAAGACAACAGGGACACTCTCCTCGAGTGTTCAGAGGTAAAATGTCTCTGGGCTCAATCCCCAGTACCAAAAAAAAAAAAAAAAAAAAAAAGAAAGAATGAGAGATCCAGCCAGCTATGTGGGTATTCTGCTTGGCTCCTCAGACAGAATTAAAATGATAAAAGCCCTTTATCCCCCATGTCTCCATTTCTCTCTCTCTGCCTTGTGACCTTCTTTGGCATATGGATGACACAGCACACTGGAGGGTGTTGTGGCAGAGAGAGAGAGTGTGAGAGAGTATGAGAGAGCAAGAGCGCTGGAGGAAGAGCCAGGACAGGGGGAGGCTGCGCAGTGCGATGGCTAGGAGGTAGGTGCCGCCATCGATCTGACCTGGGTTTCAATTTTGGTCAGTTTGGGCCCTTACATAACCTCTCTGTGCCTCAGTTTCCTTATTTCCAAAGTGGGGATGAAAATGGCAACAGCAAGTACTTAACACTGGCCGTTACTCGTTGTTCTATGTGCTCCATATGGCTGAATTAAATTAATCCTCAGAACTGCTATTATTATCCCCATTTTATAGATGAGGAAAAGTAGGCCTAGTTTTCATGCTATTGTGAAGATCATCTGAGAAATTACATGTGAAGAAGTAACAGAGTACCTGGGACAGAATAAAACGCTCAATAAGTATTGGTCATTATTATTATTATTATTATCTAGAACTGATAACATTTCTAGTTCTGACACACTCAAGATGTGGTCTTGAGTGTGTCACTTTTCTTCTCTCAGCCTCACTGTTCCAAGGGGGACAGGAGGGGGCTTGACAAGATGACCTGTAAAGTCTCCTTTGGCTCTAGGGAATCATTAGTCTCTGATTGACTTGGGGGGGGATTTTAAATAAATCCAAGTCTTCAGATGCTGCACTGATAGGTGTTTAGAAACATGTAAATTTGATATGAAAAACCCTTTACTCTGAAAAAGGTGTATATTCCCTTTGACCTAGTCATTGTATTTATGTGACCATATCTAAGAAAATAATCAGAGATGAGCACTAAGATTTACACTCTGGGATGTCCATTGTTAACAGTCATCACAGATTAGAAACAACCTGAATATCCAACAGCAGGGGATCTGTCGTGCAAATTTTCAAGTAGCAGCTCAACAGGTTATTGGACAATCATTCAAATGCGTGCTTTCAGTCAGTGCCGCAGGGAAATACACTACATCTAAGCTCAAGGAAACAACCAAGATCCCGAACCTTATGTGCAGTGTGGCTCTGAATCTGTAAGACCAGAGAAGAAAAGCCCAAGAAGGAGATGGACTAAAATATGAGCAGAGATTGCCTCCAGGTAATGGAGTGGCTGTTTTTTTAAAAAATCAAGTCTAAGTGGGAATGCATTGCTTTTTACCCCCACTTTTGTGTCTCTACCTCCCTATTTTAATGAATATTTCTTCTTCTTCTTCCTTTTTTTTTTTTAAACCCAGGGGCATTCTACCTCTGAGCCACACCCCCAGCCCTTTTTATTTTTTTATTTTGAAACAAGATTTCACTAAGTTGCTGATGCTGGCCTCGAACTTGTGATCCTCCTGTCTGAGCCTCCCAAGTACTGGGATGACAGGCAGGTGCCACTGTGCCATTTCTTTTCTTTAGCTTCCACGTCGCCCTGTACATGTGTACAGCCTGCCTGTTTCTGCCTGGAATAGACATGAAGCCACTGGATATGTCTGCCAACCAGTTTTGCACTGTGTTGCTTTCTGGCTAGAAAAACACAAAATTCTAAAACCCAAAAAATCAAGACAATGACAACACAAAAGCCCTTGCCTTGTAGGAGAAGGAGCCCTCACTCATGGAGGAGGTGCTGCTTGTGGGCGGGAGCGGCTGCAGCTGCAGGCCTGCGCTGTGGGCTCCGTCCATGGCCGTCTAGTGGCACATCCTGCCGGGCTGGGCTTGGAGCTGGAGAGGCTGCTACGCGGGGCCCAAGCCGGAAGCCATCTTTCCTTGTGGTGTTCACCTTCTTCCAACAGCCATCTCTTCCTCACGCCAAAAGAGTACTTAACTTAAGGCTCTTCTGGCAGATGCACCGCTTTCTCTTCGGCTTCTCTGAGAATAGAGCCAATTTCTGCGTCTCTCCCCAGCACACAGACTAGGGTGTTTTCTGGTTTTCTCTGAGTCCTAGGGTGGTGGAGAGGAACATTAAAAATGCATGTACAATGAAACACCGAGCCCAGCCCAGCTTCGTTACCTGAGAGTACTATTAGGACAAAACACAGCTGGGCCAGGAGAAGAGAGGCCATTTAAGACCTTATGCCACCGGGCACGGTGATGCACGCCTATAATCCTAGCCCTTAGGGAGGGTGAGTCAGGAGGATTGCAGGTTTGAGGCCAGCCTCAGCAACTTACCGAGGCTCTCAGCAACTTAGCCAGACCTTGTTTCCAAACAAAAATAAAATAAGGCTACGAGTGTAGCTGGGAGGTAGAATGTACCTGGGTTCAATCTCCAGCAACACACACAAACACACACACACACATACATTATACCATTCTTTGGTCCCCTTAATAAAGATATCCCTCAGCTACCTCAAAAGTTTTCTCCCTGGCCCTTAGACAACCTCTTTCTTCTTCTGTTCTCCTTGCTTCCTCCTACCATACTCTAATTTTTTTATTCATTTATTTATTTAGTGGTACTAGGGATTGAACCCAGGGGCATTCTACTTCCAAGCTGCACCCCCAGCTGCTGAGAGCCTTGCTAAGGTGCTGAGGCTGGCTGCGAACCTGTGATCCTCCTATCTCAGCTTCCCAAGCACTAGAATTACAGGCATATGCCACCACGCCCAGCTCCCATACTCTAATTTAAACCCTTTTTTCCCCAATAGGCTTTTTTTTTTTTTGGTGCTGGGGATCAAACCCAGGGGCTTCTACCTCTCAGCTACACCCCCAACCCCATTTTATTTTATTTTTATTTGGAAAGAGAGTCTCACTCAGTTGCTGAAGCTGGCTTTAAAACTGCGATCCTCCTGTCTCAGCTTCCCAAGTACTGGAATTACAGGTGTGCACCACCACGTTCAGCCCATATGCTCTCAAGAAAAAAAGTAGAATACTGCCTACATCTACTTCTGCAGGTCTCCAAACAAATCCCATGACCATCAAAAGGGAACCACACGGGTCCCAACTTAGAAAGGAAGGAATGAGGAAAAAATCTATCTCCATAGAAGATGCAAGAACTGGCCTGCTCCTGGGGTCAGCCTAGCACAGACAGTGACACTGGATGGGGGAGGGGGTGGAAGTCCCATGTGACCAGATCACTTTGCCTCTCAGAGACTCAGCTCCTCCTCTATAGAGCAGGGGTAATAACGTGGCCTCGAGCAGAACCAGCAGTGGTCACCATCCCTGTTGACCTCACTGGACTGGGATTTTCAGAGCTTCTCAAACTTTTCTACCAAATAAAGGAAAAAGAGATAATATGCCCCTAGAATTGTAGAGGGTGTGGCCAAAACCACCATGCTAAAAAAAAATCAATCCCCAGCACACATATATACAAAATCCCAAACAAACAAAAATCATGAAAATTTGGATTCTACTGTAGAGTCTGTTTACTTTGATATAAAAATGTTTTAAATTGCTTTTGATCTGCCACATACTGCCTGTATTACTTTGGCCAGGTTATTTAACTTTTTTGCCAGTTTCCTCAGCTTTTATATATAGATAATAATGTTCCTAATCCACAGGGCTATTAGGAGAATTTGATGAAACAAGGGATATAAAACGCATGCATGGAGATGGGCATGGTGTTGCACACACCTGTAATCCCAGTACTTGGGAGGCTGAGACAAGAGGATCACAGATTTGAGGCCAGCCTCAGCAACTTAGTGAGTCTCCATTTCAAAATAAAAAATAAAATTGGGCTGGGGGTGTAACTCAGGGGTAGGATGTTCAATCCCCAGTAAAACACACACACACACACACACACACACACACACACACACAGAGTAAATGATTGCTGCTGCCTTCAGGCAAGGCAATATTCACACCTGAGATACACTCATCAGGCAACCCTACCATTCACATCTCATCACCAGACTTCACTGCCTGTAAAACCCTATGAATATGGGCTTGCAAAATTATGGGGAAAGCATAATTCTTCTTCACTAGACTTTCATGTGCATGTGAAAAGCATGACTGAGTTAAATTTCTGTATCCTTGTCTTGGCATTTTTTTTTTTTTTTTTTTTTTTTGCGGTACCGGGGATTGAACGCAGGGGCGTTCTACCTCCGCGCCACGCCCCCGGCCCTACTTTTTCTATGCTTTATTTTTGAAACCGGGTCTCACGAAGTTGCGGAGGGCCTCGCTAGGGAGAGAGAGAGAGAGGAGAGAGGAGAGAGAGAGAGAGATTGATCGCACGCGCATGCGCGCTGAGGCTGGCCGCGAACCCGGATCCTCGGTCTCCACCTCCCAAAGTACTGGGATTACAAGCGTGCGCCACCACGCCCGGCTGGCATTTTTTAATATAGTAGAAAGGAAGAGTGGCCTGGGGCTCTTTCTACCTCTGAGAGGCCCTGGGAGGCATCCAATCTGGAGTTGAAGAGGCACTGGGCCACAGATTCCAGGAAGGTGTTTGTTGAGGCCACAGGATCCAAATCAAGGCTGGTGAGAGCAAAGAGGGAGGGTATTTATGCTAGGGGGACATAATACCCTAGCAGTTGCTTCCTTCTGAGGAAGAGGAGCCTGGTAAAGTGCTTCCTTCTGAGGAAGAGGAGCCTGGTAAAGTGACTGACTTGTACACAGGCCCACTGACTGACTAAATGCAGACCTGTTAAGCAGCTGGTGTGCTGTGGCCACTCCACAGTCAAGAATGCTTACCCAGGTCTAACCAGCCATGACTCCAGAGCACCACAAACAGATATACCCAGCCCCACCCACAGGATGTCAGAGAAAGCAAACAGGCCTGCTAAATGGATGGCAGGAACCTTTAGGCCAGATGGTTTTCAAGAAATTGCTTTTGTTTGGGGTGGTTTAATTGGCTTTTGAAAAAAGCAGCTTCCTTCTCTCTCTGCCTCAGGAACCCCCAGCCTCTGAGGCATCTCTGGCAAAGATAGAAGAAGGGTCTCCCTCAGCTGGGTAGGCTATTGGGCTGGAAGCCCCGGTGGAAGTCTTTGAAACTGTAGTCCATAAGGGAGTATGTTCATGGTGCATGTTCTTTGCCTGGTGACTCTTTTCCTGATTTCAAAGTACTTTTCCAGGACTAACATATGTGCAGGAGGCAAGCAGCCAAAGCTGTGTTGCCAGGCACCCCACAGTTAGAGCACAGGACCCGAGAAAGAAAGAATCTGCCAGGTGCTTGCTTCCACCACCCCCCGCCCAGCTCTTATCTCAATTTATTATTTCAACCAATCTCACAGAGCAGGTTTTTTCACAGCAGAGAACCTTGGCTCATGGCCGCTAAGAGTAGGGTTTGCATTCGAATTTGGCTCTAACTGAAAACATAAAGCATGCTCTTTCCCACCACCTGGAGATTCAGCTTGGCGAGTGTCAGTTACACACCAAGCTTTCCCTTTCCTGGGCTTTGGCTCACTAAAGGGTTACACTCTTCATTCCCCTCCCATGGACCTGGAAACTCTACAACTCGGGGAGACCGCACCTCTGTTCTAGCAGCCAGTGTAGACCGAGGACACTTCCCCTCATCCCACCTGCTAACTCCACCACCTGCTATTTCCAGGATGCCAGGGCCGGCATATAGAGGAGTCATTTTGGCAAAGTTACTGCATTTCACTTCCTGATTGGGTAAAGCCCGACATCACCTTTATTAAGGCAAGCCCGTGCTCCCCCTCGATGCAAAAATGGAAAAAAACATTCTGAGGCTACAGGACCCAAATTGACAAGGCTGATGACAGCAAGGAGGAAGGGTATTTTTGCTAGGGGACATTAAATGATTACAAATGCATCGCCCTTCCTTAAAAACTAAGGCTGAATTCACGTCTCCTTTCCCCCCGCCCCAGTCTTAGTTATCACGACTCACCGGCGGCTTTCCTCTAAAGTCCACCTAGCTGAGGTTTCTGAGAAATGACTTGGACTCTTCGTACAACCCGGAGGCACAGCCTCCCCAATTCCTTCCCAAATCCGAGATGCCAGGGTGCAGCAGTGTTTTGCTTTCAAAGGTCGCAATTTGATTTGTCAGTCCTCCTGTCAGTGAGGAGCAGGCGGCGGGGATTTCGCGCAGGCTATTGGCTACTAGGGATGAGGAGGCGGGACATTCTCCTTTATTGGCTGCGCCGCTAAGCTTGCTTGAAGCGTAGAGGCAGAGACCTGGGGACCGAGCTTGGCGCTCACCTGACCAGGTCCCCTCTAGCGGCCACAGGAAGAACGTTGGAGCAACCCACCTCTCCCATCTTCGGCTGTCTGGAGAGCTCAGGTGATGGCTCACCTTCACCTGCCCGACAGGTGGGCTTGGCTTTAGCGGCCGGCCAGGTGTCCTCGCTTATCCTCACGGGCACCTCCCGGGCTTTGCTCCTGCTGTTTCCGCACCCCACGTTCCCACCAGTTATCCAGGTCCTAAACGTCCTTCAAGACCCAGCTCCCCTCAAAGTCCTGGCCAGCCTTGGGAGTCATACGTACCCCTCCTTACCTCCCTCCGGTCCCACCTGTTGTGCGTGCGGGTACCGCACCTCCCGCGGGTCCGCAGCTCAGCGGTAGGGCGCCGAGCACCCGGCACCTGGTTGTTTCCCCGTGTTCAGCTGCAAGAATTAACGTGCATCTGGCGCTCTGCAGGTGACAAGACCCTTTGCACCAAACACACACATTCGTGCACGCGCTTTTGGGTTCAGGCTTCACGGCAACTGTGAGGAACTGAGCTCATGCCCGTTTTCCAGACGACGAAATGACCTTTGGAAGAGACCTCGAGGATGTGAAAGAGCCAACTGTGCGTTCAGACCCTGGGAACGCTCGAGAGAGGAAGGAGTTGGCATCTGTGGGAACCGCCCCAAGGCCAGCCGGGCTGGTGGAAGGTTTTACTGAGGCGCAGGTGGCAGGAGCTGCCATCAAGAGGAACGCGCCAAGGACAGCTTATGTTTGCATTTCATCCTAAATTTAAGGGGAGCCATTGAAGGACATACGCAGCGAAGCCACAAGGTCACTGCGACCGCTCTGAAGCATGGAAGGAGGGGCTCCTGAATACTATATGACTGCCCTTGTATAGTTGCCCATATCGATCTTTTTTCGTTTCCTATCAAGAATAGGGCATAGACGAACGTTAATTCTTTTAGGTTTATTCCTGGAAATAGGGCTTTTGAGTGAGCAAAGGTATAAGGTTTGTGGTGTACCCCAAGATTTTGAGAAGTCGCAAAACCCCATTAGTTCCCCCACGACTCCTGGTGTCATTAATCCTGAACCCTAAAATTCTGGCCGCTCCCCTGAGGGTTTTGAAACGCCTCTAACGATTGGGCAATAACTTTTCACGATAAAGAAACAGAGAATACTATTGGCTAGAGGTAGCCGGCGACGGAAGGTGGACGCTGGAATGTTAGGCCTGTGGTTGCCATAGCGACAGGGAGGTTGGGCGGGCCAGATTCAGCGCCCCGGACAGACTAGGTAGGAGGCAATTCCGGCTGGGGGACCTGTCCCTGAGGTCGCGAGGACGAGTCCAAGGCACCCCATGGGACGCCCACTGAGACCTCCGACCTCCGGGTGCGTGCGGATTCCCGGTGCCGAGCTGGGCTGTGCCCCAGGGGTGGGAAGGTGTCCTTTCCTGGAGGTGTGCCCTGTGTCCCCACCTGAAAAGTGGTGATAGCACGGGCGCGCCTCCTCCACCGAGCTCCTGGAGTGGCGGGGTCAGCTGACCCTTCAGCCTCAACCTTTGCAAATGCTCAGACGTTGGGGGTGGGGGAGATGTCTGGGGAGGAGCAGTGGGTGGGCCCCAAAGAGCTGAGCTCATTGGTAAATTCACTGACTGCCTCGACTTACCCATCTCTAAGATGAAAGGGTGAGAATGCAATCTAGTGGGCACTAGCCCGCTAAAGTTCCTTCTAGCCCTCTGCCACACTTTCTCAGCCTAAGAAAAGTACCAAATGGCCAGGCGTGGTGGTGCACGCTCCGGGTTCGGGGCCAGCCTCAGCTACTTAGTGAGGCCCTCCGCAACTGAGACCCTGTTTCAAAATAAAGAATAAAAAATAGGGCTGGGGGTGTAGCCCGGAGGTAGAACGCCCCTGGGTTCAATCCCTGGTACCGCAAAAAAAAAAAAAAAAAAAAAAAGTACCAAATGGGTAATTAACCTGGGAGTGTTTTGAAAAACGTAAAATGCTCCCTGGAAGCTTAAGAGCTAAACCAGGCATGGTGGTGCATGCTTGTAATCCCAATGCTTGGGAGGCTGGACTGGAGGATTGCAGGTTTGAGGTAAGCTCTTTTTTTTTTTTTTCCAGAGTTGCTGAGTGAGACCCTCAGCAATTTAGGGAGACCCTATTTAAAAACAAAAAAGGGCCAGGGGTGTAGCTCAGAGGTAGAATGCCCCTGGGTTCAATCCCCAATACCAAATATATATATTATATAATGTAAATGTATAAGCCAGGTGTGGTGGCTCAGGCTTGT
Organism: Glis glis; assembly: GCA_004027185.1. Taxonomy (NCBI): domain Eukaryota; kingdom Metazoa; phylum Chordata; class Mammalia; order Rodentia; family Gliridae; genus Glis; species Glis glis. Next base: position 18,000 of record PVJS01039022.1, read on the forward strand.
AATCCCAGTACTTGGGAGGCTGAGATAGGAGGATCGCAGGTTCGTGGCCAGCCTCAGCAACTTAGTGAGGCCCTCTGCAACTTAGTGAGACCCTGCTTTATACTAAAAAATAAAATAGGGTTGGGGGTGTAACTTAAAAGTAGAATTCCCCTGGGTTCAATCCCCAGTACTACAAAAAATAAAATAAAATAAATTTATAAAATATGATAATACTATAGCAATATAATATAGTATATACTATACTATAATATAAATGTATAAAATTTAATGCTATAGCATATATAATAATATGTAGCATATGTAATATAAATAGGATAATACTATAGCATATATAATATTTTTGCAAGAACAGAGATAATAGAATGAAAGCATGCCTATCATTGCAATCATGTGAGTTAAGTACTTTTACAATCTAGTTCTGGGAAGATCAGAAACAAAGTAATAAACATACAAAATAATATTGGGTAGTAGAAAAGTGCTTTCAAAAAAATTAAGGAGGGTAAGGGGCTGGAGACAGATGAGGTAGTGCTTCTTAAAAGAGTGCGGTCAACTCTGCAACTTAGTGAGACCCCTGTTTCAAAATAAAGAACAAAAAATGGGGCCGGGGGTGTAGCTCGGAGGTAGAATGCCCATGGGTTCAATCCCCAGTACTGCAAATAAATAAATAAATAAATAAATAAATAAATAAATAAATAAATGTGCGGTCAGGGAAATCATTCCAAAGAAAGTTGAGCAGAGGCAGAGATGATTTTGGTGAGAGGACCAGAGGGTGCTGCCCAAGTATGGTGAGAACAAGTCACTTCCATGCTACCAGGAGGTATTGCAAAAGCCAAAGAGGGCCCAGGTGGGGAAGATTAGTCCTTAGGTGGTGGGCTATAATCACTGCCTTCAAATTTTTGAAGACTAGTTGTATAGAAGAGTGGCTTTCAAACATTTTGACTATGACTCACAATAAGAAGTACATTTTACATTGTGACCTAGTACACAAACATGCACAAAAAATTTCACAAGACTCTGACTTGAATTGTGAAAAGTGCCAATGTAGAAGAGGAATGAAACTTATTCTGAGTTGCTTCCAAGGGTTGGAATTAGAATGGGGGGAGGGGAGGA
>PVJS01039023.1:0-19105 GCA_004027185.1 Glis glis
ATAGCTCAGAGGTAGAATGTCTCTGGGTTCAATTCCCAGTACCACCAAAAAAAAAAAAAATATAGGGCTGGGGATGTAGTTTGGAGATAGAATGCCCCTGGGTTCAATCCCCTGTATCACACACACACACACACACACACACACACACACACACACACACACAAAATAATAATAATAATAATAATAATAATAATAAATAAAAAATAAAAGAACAGGAAATATCTACATTTTTCTACCCACCACAAAACTTATTTCCTAGCCGGGTGTGGTGGCTCATGCTTGTAATCCCAGTACTTGGGAGGCGAAGACAGGAGGATCCGGATTCGTGGCCAGCCTCAGCTACTTAGTGAGGCCCTCCGCAACTTCGTGAGACCGTTTCAAAATAAAGTATAAAAAATAGGGCCGGGGGTGTAGCTCGGAGGTAGAATGCCCCTGGGTTCAATCCCCGGTACCGCAAAAAAAAAAAAAAAAAAAAAATTATGGTGCAAGTCCTCACCGCAGTCCCTCCCTGGGCTTAGGAATACCAAGTTCAGGCTCATGCCTCATGGTGCAATGTGTGGTCTATGAGCTTGTAGCATAGACACTACCCAGGAGCCTGTTAAAGATGCAGAATGTCCCAGTGATGCATGCCTGTAATCCCGGCGACTGAGGCTAAGGCAAGAGGATCTCAAGTTCGAGGCCAGCCCGGGCAACTCGGTGAGACCCTGTTCCAAAATAAAAAATAATAAGAAAGCCGGGCGTGGTGGTGCATGCTTGTAATCCCAGTACTTGGGAGGCTGAGACAGGAGGATCCGGGTTCGCGGCCAGCCTCAGCTACTTAGTGAGGCCCTCCGCAACTTAGCAAGACCCTGTTTCAAAATAACAAATAAGAAAACAGGGCTGGGGTGTAGCTCAGAGGTAGAATGCCCCTGGGTTTAATCCTCAGTACCACAATAAATAAATAAATAAATAAGGAGCCAGGCATGGTGGCACATGCCTGTAATCCCAGTACTTGGGAGGCTGAGACAGGAGGATGGCAAGTTCGAGGACAGCCTCAGCAAGTAGTGAGACTCTCATCAACCTTGCAAGACCCTGTTTCAAAATAAAAATAAAATAGGACTGAGGGTATAGCTTGGAGGTAGAATGCCCCTGGGTTCAATCCCCAGTACCGAAAAAATAAAAATAAAAATAAAAATAAAATAAAAAATAAGCTGGGCATGGTGGCTCACACTTGTAATCCAGTACTTGGGAGGCTGAGACAGGAGGATCTGGGTTCGCGGCCAGCCTCAGCTACTTAGTGAGGCCCTCCACAACTTAGTGAGACCCTGTTTCAAAATAAAGAATAAAAAATAGGGCTGGGGGTGTAGCTCGGAGTTAGAATGCCCCTGGGTTCAGTCCCCAGTACCGCAAAAAAATAAAAAATAAAAATAAATTAAAAGGGCTGGAGGTGTAACTCAGTGGTAACACACCCTGAGTTCAATTCCCAGCACCGCAATGGAAAAACAACGCAAGTGTCGGGCCCCACCCTGAACAGATCCGTCAGAACCCAAATTTCAACCATATCCCCCAGGAAACCTAGGTGCAGTCAGTGTGAGGAGCGCAGGGTTATCAGAAGGAATTTGTCCCTTTAGCTTTCTGCGAGTCTGAGCACCTGCTATTTCATTTATTGTTGCAATACCGGGGAAAGCCATCCAAACACGGGCCCAGGTGAATTGTAGCTTTTTAAGAGCAGTTACAGCTTCGCACTGCGAGTGGCCGCGGTGGACACTACCTACCGAGTCGCCTCATTTTCTCTCTCCCTGCTCTCCTCCGGATTTCAAGAAAGAGCGCGACAGTTCCGAGCAACGTCTCAAACTCGGTAGCTGCTTTGCGTGTGAGGCAGGACTTCTCAGCCTCGGCGCTGTGCCTCACTCTTTGGAGGGGGCCTGTCCCATACACAGTGCGTGCTTAACAGAGTCCCTGGCTTCTACCCACCAGGCGCCAAGCAGCACCGCCTCCCAGGGGTGACAACCAGGACCGTCTCCCCATACTGCCCAAGGCTTCCCCAAACAAAGAAGAGATGCTCTTGTGGCAATCAGAAGCGAAAGGGGGGTGCGGGGGAGGTCCTGCTGCCAGGGAGTTCCTTAAAGTCCTGAAAACTAGGCCAAGCTGATCCCTGCAGGTTCCCAGAGAGAACTGGCTGGGTGACCCAGGGCCAGCCCTTATGTAAGGGGAAGCCTTCTGTCGGTGACACTAATGAAGACAAGCAGCCCCCAGCTGATATGAGCTCATGCCATCTGCCCCTCCACCCGTGGCTGCTCTTTATCGCTTAACCCACGAGTGCAAAAGAGGCCTTTTTGCCTTTTTATGCGTGTGCCCTGCTGCACCACATTGAAGGCTTTCCAACGGCATTGTTATAAAAAAATAAAAAAGAAAAGCCAGGGTAGTTTATGTTCAAATTACCAGAATAAACCATCTGGCTCCATCCTCAGCCGTCATAATGTACAGCATAAGGTCATCCCAGGCAGGCCACTTGAAGCTCCGGCCCCTGCTACAGGCGACTGCTGTTGACTATTTCAGTAGCCCCAGAAGGCTTGGAGACAGCAAAGAGGCTCCGACCTCTGCCTCCAGGCTGGGCTGGGTCTTACCCTCCCCAGAGGCATGCTGAGAAGGTTAACTACTCTATTTTGCCAATTCTAAGATGCCCTTTCTCCTCCCTCTTCCCACCCCTAATTTCATATCTTAAAAATCTGAATTCATAGCCGGGTGGGCGTGGTGGCGCACACTTGTAATCCCAGTACTTGGGAGGCGGAGACCAGAGGATCCGGGTTCGCGGCCAGCCTCAGCTACTTAGTGAGGCCCTCTGCAACTTCATGAGACCCGGTTTCAAAATAAAGGATAAAAATAGGGCCGGGGGTGTAGCTCGGAGGTAAAACGCCCCCCAAAAAAATCTGAATTCATTTTGCAATCATATTACAATGGCTGTCAGGCCGGCAGCGGTGACAAGTGGAAAGCAGCCATTGCGGCCTGAGCTTGCTCCAACCTCAGAAGCGCTGGCAGAAAACTCTCAGTAGGGTCCTGGAGGTTTGGAGGAAAATCAAGAGAAACAGAGGGGTACCCTGCTGGACCATAGGAAATTGATGGGCATGGAGGTGGGGAAGCAGGTAGCTTCGGTAACGTTCCCAAAGGAGGCAGAGTGGGCCAGCCCGACAGCAGCTATTCAAAGAGTGGCCCAGGGCCAGCAGCATCAGCATCACCTGGCAGCTTAGAGGAAACACAAAGGCTGGGGGCCCACCCCACACTTGCTGACCAGAGTCTCTGGGGTGGGGCCCAGCAGCCAGTGCCAGGCCCTTCTGGGCCTTCTGACTCGGTCTCAAGCTGAGAAGTGTGGCTCTGGGTTCATGACTTAAGTCTACACACTTGCCTTCAATCAAGAGCTTCGCGTTGTTTTAGTGAATCTTTCAAGAAACACAACATCACAACCGGGTATGGTGGCGCATGCTTGTCATCCCAATACTTGGGAGGCTGAGACAGGAGGATCGCAGGTTCGCGGCCAGCCTCAGCAATTTAGTGAGGCCCTCCGCAACTTAGTGAGACCCTGTTTCAAAAATAAAAAAATAAAAAAATGGGGCTGGGGGTGTAGCCCAGAGGTAGACTGCCTCTGGGTTCAATCCCCAGTACCTCACACACACATGCAAAAAAATGCAACATCACCAATATTCTTGACAAGGATTCTACTACCACATGAAAGAAAAAAAATCTCCCTTGAGTTCTAGTAACTTGAATAGTGATAGAGATGCATCCGATTCAAAGATGAAAGTGTTTTAGAAGTCATTCCTCTTCCAATTCATTTAATTATATTTCCTCTATCTGTCTGCATAATATACATGTATATATATGCATATATGCATAGTTCCCTTTATATGTATGTATAGTAGATGATAAAATCTAAAAGAATTCTGTAATAAATAAAAATTAGATATTCTAAGCCAGACGTGGTGGTGCACGCTTGTAATCCCAGTATTTGGGAGGCTGAGACAGGAGGATCGCAGGTTCATGGCCGACTTCAGGTACTCAGTGAGGCCTTCCAACTTAGTGAGACCCTGTTTCAAAATAAAGAATAAAAAATAGGGCTAGGGGTGTAGCTCGGAGGTAGAATGCCCCTGGGTTCAATTCCCAGTACTGCCATCTAACCCCAATCAAAATGGCAATCATCAAGAAGTCAAACAACAATAAATGCCGGCGAGGATGTAGGGAAATAGGAACTCTTCTACACTGTTGGTGGGATTGCAAATTAGTGCAGCCACTATGGAGATCAGTGTGGACATTCCTCAGAAAACTGGGAATGGATCCACCATACAATCCACCTATACCACTTTTGGGTATCTTTCCAAAGGGACTGAAATCAGAATATTATAGTGATACATGCATATTCATGTTCATAGCAGCACAATTCAAAATAGCCAAATTATGCAACCAACCTAGGTGTCCATCAACAGATGACTGGATTACAAAATTATGGGATATTCACACGATGGAATTCTACTCAGCAATAAAGAAGAAGAAAATTATGTCACTTGCAGGAAAATGGATGGACCTGGAGAACATTATGTTAAGTGAGATTATCCAGTCACAGAACGTGAAGGGTCACATGTTCTCTCTCATACGTAGAAGCTAGGGAGAAATAAGGACACAAGAGGGACTGCGGATAATGGAGAGAAAAAAAAAACAGTAGCGAGGGAGGGGTTCTAGGGAGGGGGGAAATTAATGAAGGAAACACTTCCATTGATATTATGTACATATATGAAATAATCAATACCAATCTCAATATCATGTGTGGGGAAGGGGAGGGAGTGGCCAGGGAGCACGGGGAAGCTCACCAAGTGCTGTATGCATGTTTGTCCCTATCACTCTGAACTACATTATGAGGTGAGACTATAATGCACCAATAAAAGGATACTTAAAAAAAAACAAGACTTCCTCCTATCTTAGACCAGAGAGTCTCAACTGGTCAGGATGAAGAGAGGAGTGGAGAGGGCAGAGGACATGAATCAGGATCATCTGAGGAAATTCTAAAAATTAGACTTGGTGACTACTAAAACTTCACCAGGAGCCAGGTGTGGTGGCGCATGCTTGTAATCCCAGTACTTTGGGAGGCGGAGACAGGAGGATCCGGGTTCGCGGCCAGCCTCAGCTCTCTCGCGCGCTCTCTCCCTGTCTCTCTCTCTCTCTCTCCCTGTCTCTCTCTCTCTCTCTACTTAGCGGGGCCCTCTGCAACTTCGTGAGACCTGGTTTCAAAATAAAGTATAAAAAATAGGGCCGGGGCGTAGCGCGGAGGTAGAATGCCCCTGGGTTCAATCCCCCGTACCACCAAAAAAAAAAAAACTTCACCAGGCGCACAGTGCCATTCTAAAGACACTACCTGCCCCAACTCACTTCTTCTCTACCGCAGCCTTAGGATGCTAGTGATTGACACTACCCTCATCTCCAGGTAAAGGGACTGAAGAATCCCCAACACTAGTCCCGAGATGCATCTCAATCGCCAAGGTCCCCTCATTGAGAAGAACTGCCCTGGGGACGCTGTTGGGGATGGCAGGGCCACAAATCCTTTAGTGTGTCATGGAAGAGACAGAGTGGAGCCACGACTTACGTGGAAGGCTGAAGCAAATCAGAAGCGGTGTGCTGGGTCCAGGGTCCCGCACGCTGAAATCCACAAACAGCCGCAAGTCCATGTGCAGCTCTTCAACGACCCTACCTGTGACAGGGACCTACTGCCGACTGAAGGGAGGAACGGGGTCTCGCCCATAGAATTTCTGCCCAGTCGTTCTAGTTTTGCCTCTTCAGCCTCGGACATCCTTTTCCTAGTTCCTAAAGGTAGCATGCAGGCCCTTCATAGCCCTGGGGAACTTCAAACCTGAAGACCAGTGATTCCAGCCGTTCTTCCTCTGACCCTGCCCAGGCGCCTCACCACCCCTCGTTCTCCTCGCAGGGTACTGAGGCCCAGGGCACTCTGACAAGTGTGGGGAGGGCCAGCTCTCCCTGCATCCGGCTGCATGTGAGGCTCCATCGATGCAGCCTTGCTTTCTCCTCCCATTCTGTGCCCCATCCTCCTTCTCCAGGTTGGTTGGAAAACACCAAAAAGAACAAAAGAGAAAGAAAAGTCTCCAGTAACCCGTACCTGCCTGCCTGCCTGCTTGCCTGCCTGCCTGCCTGCCTGCCTTCCTTCCTTCCTTCCTTCCTACCTTCCTTCCTTCCTTCCTTCCTTACTCCCTTACTCCCTTACTCCCCTCCTTCTCTTATCCATAAGGGGTATAAAGAGTAAAAGCAAACCAGGCATGGTGGCACACACTACTGTAATCCCAGTATTTGGGAAGCTGAGAGAGGAGGATTGCAGGTTCAAGGCCAGCCTCAGCAACTTAGCAAGACCCTCAGCAACTTAGCAAGACCCTGTTTCAAAATAAAAAATAAAGCAGGCATGGTTATAGGCATACACCTGTAATCCTAGTACTTGGGAGGCTGAGACAGGAGGATAGCAGGTTCCCAACCAGCCTCAGCAACTTAGTGAGGCCCTCTAGGACTTAGTGAGACCTTGTTTCAACATAAAAAGTAACATAGGGCTAGGGGTGTAGCTCAGAGGCAGAATGCCCTGGGTTCAATCCCCAGTACCATACATGTATACATACATACATACATACATGGGTATAGCTCAGCAGTAAATGCCCCTGGGTTCAATCCCCAGTACCAAAAAAAAAAAAAAAGAGTAAAAGCACCCTTCTCCCATCTTTCTTCAACAACAGAGGTAACCACTGCTAACAGTTTGACATATTTCCTTCTAAAATGTTTGATATATATATATACAAACATATACATATAAACACATGTATATTCACACATCTATATATTTATATAGATACACACATGGATACATAAAGTTTCAAATTATATAATGTTATATGTATTTATGTACATTTACTTATATAAGTACAAATCTGCATACATAAAGATATTTATAAGATATATAACTATATCTATTATCTAATTTTTTTTTATTGAACCCAGGGGCATTCTACCTCTGGGCTACACCCCCAGCCCTATATTTTATTCTTTATTTTGAAACAGAGTCTCACTAAGTTGCAGAGGGCCTCACTAAATAGCTGAGGCTGGCCGCAAACCCGGATCCTCCGGTCTCAGCCTCCCAAGTACTGGGATTACAAGCATGCACCACCACGCCCGGCTCAATTACCTAATTTTTAACTTACATAATATTTTGTAAGGTGTGGCTTACGCTGGACCTTGCCTTTCCCCCTTAGGGACATATCACAGACACTTTCCCAAGCTGGTGCGTTCCACCCTACCTCTTTCTGCTTTGTCGTGCTGCATGGTGCCCATTGTGGGGCTGTGCTCTATCTGAATTGACCGGTCACCTGTTGAAGGACTTATAGTATGTCTCCACCCTTCTAGCTGGTATAGACAATGCTCTAATGACTATCCGTAGGCATCTCTCATTGAGCATTGATAAGGGTATTTCTATAGCATCCTGGGAGCACAGGCTGGGTCACGGGGGAGGGACATGCTTCATTGTGATAAATATTGCCAAATTCCATTTCTGAAAGTGTTCTCCAAATATCCCTACCATTATCAGTGAGTGGAGATTCTATTTTCCCAAAATCTGAGAGGCACTAAATGGAACCTCATCAATAGCCCTCCCCTGATGTGTAGGGCCCTCCCATTTGCTAAGGGTCCAGCTGTCTCCCCAGAGAAGCAGATGGTATAGTACTTGAGCTGTGAACCCTCGTGTCCGACGGCCAGGATTCCAGCCCCGCTTTTGCCTCTTATCAACTGATGTCTCTCTTTCATCAGCAACAAAAATGGGTGAACTCACAGAGCTGGTGTGATGGAGGAACAGTTCAGGCCAAGCACTTAGCATGGGACCTTCACCTTACTCAAAATTTAAGCCAGCCTTTTTTTCTTTCCTTTTTTTTTTTTTTTTTTGCGGTACCGGGGATTGAACCCAGGGGCGTTCTACCTCCGTGCTACACCCCCGGCCCTATTTTTGTATACTTTATTTTGAAACTGGGTCTCATGAAATTGCGGAGGGCCTCACTAAGTAGAGAGAGAAAGAGAAACAGGGAGAGAGAGAGAAAGCTGAGGCTGGCCGCGAACCCGGATCCTCCGGTCTCCACCTCCCAAAGTACTGTAATTACAAGCATGCGCCACCACGCCCGGCCATAAGCCAGCCTTTTGAATACTATACCTTCCATACAAACCACCACTCTCTCCCTCAAGTCTCCCAACTACCAAGTTCACAGCTGGTGCCACCACAAAGCTTTGCCTCCCCACTCAGATGAACAGGACCTTTTTGTCTTCCTCCTTGATCCTTGTGGTCCTCCTGACCACAGCTCTGTTTCCCTACCATGGCAACCCATCTTTCTGTGCAGACACTCTCCCTTCTGTTTGGTCCACACCTCTGTGGGCTGTTCTGTGGGCAGCCCTGGAGCCCACCTGCCTTGCCCAAGCACCATGGGGAATGCCAGGCTAAATGCCCAGTGCGCCCATGTTCATAGTACTCAAATCATCTCCCTGCCAGCTAAGCCAACCGAGAAGGTAAATGAGATAATTCCAGTGCAGCTTTTACTGTGTGGCTCAAGCCTTTCCTCTCAGTGCACACAAACCATCTACTATCCTAGGAACGCACCCAGGACTGGCAGTACATTAACAAGCCTCAGTTGGAAGTGTTTTCCTTCTCTGCTATTTGGAAAACACGAAGGCGAGCTTCTTTGGTCTTTGACTATAATTTCCCATCCTTCTGTTCTTCCAAACTCTGCTCAGCAAATCCACAATTTCACCCACTAGTCTCTAGATATCTGACTCATCTTGGACAGGAGCGTTGGCTTTCAGCAATGCTGGCCAGAACTTGTAGTACTCCTTGGTGATTTCTGAAAATGACTCAATCCCCAACTCCTGCCCCCCCCAGCCTAGCCTGATCTTTGGTAAATAAAGATCTGCCCTGAGATTTGTACCTGCTGCCATCCAACCACTAACCCCCATCCCCAAATCCAGAGCCAAGAAGCAAAGGCAACATAGCCAGTCGCCTGAGACCAAAAGAATAGGCTCTTCCAGCCAGCGGAGGTAGTCAGAGGAGGTCAGCGTTGGCATTAAACAGGACCAAAGCTGCTTGAAGATGATTTTACAGCTGGGTACAGTGACCTTTCGTTCCGTGTTTATTTGGGAATGACCTTTAAGCAGCAATCAGCAAAAAATGAAATGCTTCAAAGGAATAAATTAGATAATGCAGATGTTCCCTAGTGGTAAGTTATGCCCAAGGAAAACAGCGGAAAATAAAAGCAGCCCTGCCCTGGGGAGCCAAGGGCCGGTCTGTCCATTAGACCGATAAGTGAATACGGAGTCCTTGCAACCTCTGTCCATCAGATAATGGAGAGTCTCAAGCCAGGGTGACCTGGGTGGGGAACATGATTATTTCTAGAATTGGACCCAAACTACCAGTTGATACTTCATGCTGATTCTGTTGGAAGCAGAGATAACTGCATGACTCGGATGCCCAATAAATGACTTATCTATCATCTTGGGTTGGGGGTTCCCAAAGTCGGGGTGCAGGGGGCAGCTTGGTGAGCTCTGCGTGCTCCACCCTCGCCTCATTCTTATAAAAGGCATCATTCTTTTACGTTAATCTACTCATTACTGGGTATTTTCCACACATGGAGTGGAAGACCAGGGAAATCCAGCCCCTCAAGGTCAAGACGGGGAGACCACTGAACTGCTGGGCCCCAGGGGTGGGGGAGGCACAGTCCTCTCCGCCATGGTCGCGTATCTTTCTCTGTGTGTCTTTTCTTTATTCTTTGTTCTCCCCCTCCCACTCTCCCATGTTCCTCTTTCTTGCCTATATTTCATTCTATCCACATTGGCGCTCCCAGGTAGTCCCAACTAGCGATGCTCAGAGTTGAACAAATCACTCACCCTGAAATAGAACACGTCTGAAAGGAGAACTCAGAAGCCAGGCCTCTGTCCTCCTCCGCCACTCGATGGATGGACCCCAATCTCAGGGCAAGTACCTCTTCCCTGTCCAGCGGGATCCACTAGGGGGCACCTCCTGGAGGGTCCACCACAGGAGAGAGCATGCTTTCCTCCTGGAAAAGGGATTTCCACTGCCAACCTGGCCACCTCCCGGCCCACGACACATGATATTGATGCCAAGGCAAAGCCCACCTCATAAAAGGCCTTATCTGGACATATGTGAGGTCAGAGCCACGCCCACCCCAAGGTCATTTATGACCCTGATCCAAAGGCAAAGCCTGGTGAGACACACCACCCATCCAGAGGACCAGGAAGCCAGGCAGCCCCAAGGAGGTGGAGGCCTAGGACACCAGGATGCCCGGCTGGCTAGGTGGTGACTCTCTCTTGGTGAAGGTGGTTTATGGGAAGCAGGGGCCATAAGAGGAGGATGAAGACTTCTGAAGATTCAGAACATGAGGAAGGGTGTGCTCTGCTCGGTATTCACTGAATCTAAGCCCAGCCAGGCTGGGAAGGGGACAGAGGACAAATGACATCACCCTCTGCTTCTTATCATGGGTTAGATGCAACCAGAACCGCAAAATCCCTCCCATCACAATGCCCCCCAAAAATCAAAAATAGAGGCTCGGTCCTTGTAGGTAAGCGCTCCTAGCAGCGCTGTGCATGATAGGCAAGAGGTAGAAGCAACCCAAATGCCGATCAACCGATGGAGTGTAATGAGGGATCCCGCAGAGACATCACCAGACTCCAAAAAATCCAGTTTTGAGGTCTTTATTTTACGACCGGTCGGGCTACACCCCTGGTGAGTGCAGCCCTGAGGCTCTATTGACGGCCACATATACAGGAAAAAGTACAGTTTTACGGGATCAAAAGTTCAAGTTCGAGCCGGGCGTGGTGGTGCACGCTTGTAATCCCAGTACTTGGGAGGCTGAGACCGGAGGATCCGGGTTCGCGGCCAGCCTCAGCTACTTAGTGAGGCCCTCTGCAACTTCGTGAGACCCGGTTTCAAAATAAAGTATAAAAAAAATAGGGCCGGGGGTGTAGTTCGGAGGTAGAACGCCCCTGGGTTCAATCCCCGGTACCGCAAAAAAAAAAAGAGAGAAAAAAAAAGTTCAAGTTCACATAATTTTAGAATGGTGGAAAACAACTCACTTGAGACCAAACAATATATGTTTACCTTACATTTGACATCGTTTGGATTTTCTACATCTGCGTAAGCAAAGCGGCGGGGACACAGAAGCCGAGGTTAAGCATTATGCAGCCTGAGCAAAGTTCGTGGCGACCCTGCCTTAAGTCATTCTTTTTTTTTTTTTTTTTTTGCAGTACCAGGGATTGAACCTAGGAACGTTCTACCTCCGCGCTACACCCCCAGCCCTATTTTTTTATACTTTATTTTGAAACCGGTCTCACAAAGTTGCGGAGGGCCCCACTAGGTACAGAGAGAGAGAGAGAGAGAGAGAGGGACAGGGAGGGAAAGAGAGAGAGAGAGAGAGAGCGAGCTGAGGCTGGCCGTAAACCCGGATCCTCCGGTCTCCGCCTCCCAAAGTACTGGGATTACAAGCGTGCGCCACCACGCCCAGCTAAATCAAACATTCTTAGTGGAGATTATGGCCTTGTAGTGCTCAGGGTGGCAATATAGAATCACTAGTGTTAAAGTTTAAGCATACCTCATCTCAGAAGGAATACCAGGGGCACCTCCACGCAATGGAATACTATTCACCGTGAAGAGGAGCAAAGCACTGGTACACGTTCCAACGTGGACAAACCTCAAAAACATGCTCAAAGAAAGGAGCCAAATAAGCCAGGCGTGGCGGTGATGCTTGTAATCCCAGTACTTGGGAGGCAGAGACCGGAGGATCTGGGTTCGCGGCCAGCCTCAGCTACTTAGTGAGGCCCTCCGCAATTGAGTGAGACCCTGTTTCAAAATAAAGAATAAAAAATAGGGCCGGGGGTGTAGCTCGGAGGTAGAATGCCCCTGGGTTCAATCCCCAGTACCACAAAAAAATAAATAAATAAATAAAAGAGCCAAATACAAAGGACCATAAATGGTATGACTCCAGAATGGGGAACTCTATAAAAAGAAAAAGCAGGCTGGTGGAACCAGGGGCGCCAGGAAGAGGGAAGGGTAGTGACCGCTTAATGGATATGGGGTCTTGCTTGGGGGTGATGAAAAAATTTTTGGAGCTTGATAGAGGCGGTGCGTGCACAACCATATGATGATACTCCATGCTACTGAATTGTTCACTTAAAATGGTCAATTCTATGCAATGAGAGTTTCACCTCAATTTAAAAAAAAAAGTCTGATAAGCAGGCTTACAATAATTAAGGTGCAATTATGGGTTTCGGCAGATGCATTTGCCTGACCTGGAAAGGATTGTCAGGGAGGGGGCCATTCCCTCCATTTCTAGGCTGGAATCCCTAATGCCCCTTTTAAAAAATAAACATAGTTAAGTTGAACTCTTTTCTTATTTCTCTGGTGGAATTCTATGTCTATCTGTTTATTGCCTTTCTCCCCCTAAAAGACCGTGACTCTAAGACGGCTAGGATTTTTCTAGTCCGATGTGGTACTACCCTACTGCCTACCCATGGGTGGGCACTCAATAACTTTTTTTTTTTTTGCATTACTAGGGATTGAACCCAGGGGAATTCTACCTCCGAGCTACACCCTCAGTCCTATTTTTTTCTTTATTTTGAAACAAGGTCTCTCTAAGTTGCAGAGGGCCTCACTAAGTAGCTGAGGCTGACCACAGACCTGAGATCCTCCCATCTCAGCCTCCCAAGTACTGGGATTACAAGCGTGCGCCACCACACCCAGCCTCAATAACTACTTTTTAGTAAATGAGTGTGTGGAACTATATAGACTACCCTGTTTAAATTTTTCCTTTTGTAAAAAATAAAAGCTAATACTTGGGAGGCTGAGACAGGAGGATCGCAGGTTCAAAGCCAGTCTCAGCAATTTAGTGAGGCCCTCTGCAACTTGGTGAGACCCTGTTTCAAAATAGAAAAAGAAAATAGGGCTGGGGTGTCGCTCAGAGGCAGAATGCCTCTGGGTTCAATCCCCAGCATAAATAATAAATAAATAAACAAAAAATAAATAAATAAATGCTAGCCGGGCGTGGTGGCGCACTCTTGTAAATCCCAGTACTTGGGAGGCTGAGACAGGAGGACCGGGTTCACAACCAGCCTCAGCTACTTAATGAGGCCCTCCGCAACTTAGTGAGACCCTGTTTCAAAATAAAGAATAAAAAAATAGGGCTGGGGGTGTAGCTCAGAGGCAGAATGGCCCTGGGTTCAATCCCCAGTACAAATAAATAAATAAATAAATAAATAAATAAATAAATAAATGCTATCAGTGTGTTTGTGGGTGCTACGGTTTGGGTTTAGAATGCCCTCCAAAAAGCTCATGTTGAAAGCATGTTTCCCCAATGCAGGAAGGTTCAGAGGTGGGGCATGGCTGAAGGAGGTTAGTTACTGGGCACATGGCCTTTAGGACTCTTATCTGTCCCAGCCCCTTCCTCTCCCTGTCTCTGCTTCTGGTCGCCATGAGTTGAGTAGTTTTTTTCTGCCACCACGCCCTGCTGCCCTGATGTTTCTGCCTTGGAGTCGGCCAACCATGGACTGAACCTCTGAAACCATGAGCCAAATAAACCTTTCCTCCTCCAAGTTATTCCTGTCAGGCATTTTGGTCACAGTGACCAAAAAAAAAAAAAAAAAAACAGACTAATACACTGGGACTATAAAATTATGTAACTGCTAATGGACAACAGGATGGAGGTTTCTCCAAAAATAGAATGACCATATGATCCAGCTATCCCACTCCTGAGTATGCTTCAAAAGAATTGGAATCAGGCTCTTGAAGAGATATTTGCACACCCTTGTTCATTGCTCTATTATTCACAGTAGCCAAGAGGTAGAAGAAATCTTTTTTTTTTTTTTTTTTTGTGGTACGGGGGCTGGAACCCAGGGGCATTCTACCTCCGAGTTACACCCCCGGCCCTATTTTTTTTATCCTTTATTTTGAAACCGGGTCTCACAAAGTTGCGGAGGGCCTCACTAAATAGAGAGAGAGAGAGAGACAGTGAGAGAGAGAGAGAGAGAGAGAGAGTGAGAGAGAGCTGAGGCTGGCCACGAACCCGGATCCTCCGGTCTCAGCCTCCCAAGTACTGGGATTACAAGCGTGCGCCACCACGCCCGGCTAGAAGAAATCTTAATGTTCATCAACTGATAAACGGATAAAGAAAATCTCTCTCTCTCTCTCTCTCTCTCGCTCTCTACACACACACACACACACACACACACACACACACACACACACGTTTAATGGAATGTTATTCAGCCTTAAAAAGGAAGGCAATCCTGTGACATGCTACAACATGGATGAACCTTGAGGACACTATGCAAAGTGAAATAAGCCAGTCACAGGAGAACATACACCGAATGATTCCACTCATTACGAGGGACCCCACAATAGTCAAATGTGTAAAAACAGAAAGTAGAATGGTGATTGCCAGGAGCTGGGTGGGGGGGCGTCAGAGTTTTAGTCCTGCAAATGAGAAGTTCCACAGACTGGATGCGTAACATGTGCATATAGCCCACAGAACTGTACACTTAAAAACGGTGAAGATGGCAAATTGGATGTTATGTCTTTTTACCACACTACATGAAGCTATAGACATGTGTACAGATGAATGCATAATTACGCATCTTTAATTTTTTCCATAAAGAGGCCTGTGAGGGAGCAGCTGAACCCACCAGAGCCCCGTCTTGAGTGGGGACCGTGCTGGTGGGTGGCGCTCTGGGCAGCTGTGCCCTTGAGTGCAGCTCCATCTCCTGTCTCCTGGAGCCCATCAGCAGAGATTGGAAGAGCATTTTATGGCCGGATGGAGTAGCAGGGGGACCATCCAAACAGGCTTATGAAACAAGAGTCGTTAACAGCAAAGGCAGCTAAGGAGCTCTCTGCCAAGACCTGGGCTGTGCAAAAAATTGGCCCAGAAAATGTCGAGATGGATGGACAAAAGTGGGTCTCCCCTGGAAGGCAGTGGGACCCCACCACCCCACCAGGGATGGAGTGGGAGCCCTGGGGGCATGCTAACCTGCCCTGTTTGAAACGTGCAAAGGAAGGGAGTAAGCAGGAGTAAACGGGTTCCTCATAAATGTTAATGCGAAGATCAGCATACCATAGCTCGAAAGCCAAACCTGCTCACCACCTGGTTTTATAAATAAAGTTTTATCGGAACACATCACAGTCATTCATCGATGATCATATTGTCTCTGGCTGCTTTTGCTACAATGGGAGAACTGAGTAGTTGCAACAGAGACTGAATGGCCCACGAAGCCTAAGATATTTACCTCTGGCCATTTACAGGAAAAGTTTGCCCCTGCTCTACAGAAAGAAAAATGTCCTCTTAGCTTTACTCCTTAGTCAAGAGCCACACGCCCTGTGGCCGTCTGCTTTCTCCTGCGGTTCCACGTCCTAGTGCAGCCAACCCCTAGTTGTGTTTGGAAGCTGCACAGAGCCTCCCCAGCTGCAGATAACGCAGAAGCATTTATAATTGGTTTTATTTTATTTTATTTATTTATTTAAATTTGCAGTACCGGGGATTGAATCCAGGGGCGTTCTACCTCCGGGCTACACCCCCAACCCTATTTTTTATACTTTATTTTGAAACCGGGTCTCACGAAGTTGTGGAGGGCCTAAGTAGCTGAGGCTGGCTGTGAACCCGGATCCTCTGGTCTCCGCCTCCCAAGTACTGGGATTACAAGCGTGCGCCACCACGCCCGGCTTATAATTGGTTTTAGATGTTAACAGGAGTCGTCCCTCTCCCTCTACTTCCCCCAGCAGATTTATCTTCCTAACCATGCATGACTTGGGCTGATGGTGAGGGGTGCCTGCGCTCCCAGAGCACTCCACCACCACCAGGCGCAAGCAGGAGGCAGCCTGAACTAGAATCATCCAAAGGGGCTGGGGTTGAAACACAAATAAGAAATGGGGGCTGTTTCCAGAATGATCACTCTTAAGCTTCTTCAGTTAAAGATCCCTTTGAAGCCGGGCATGGTGGCGCACGCTTGTAATCCCAGTACTTTGGGAGGCGGAGACCGGAGGATCGGGGTTCGCGGCCAGCCTCAACTCTCTCGCTCTCTCTCCCCGTCTCTCTCTCTCTCTCCTTAGTGAGGCCCTCCGCAACTTCACGAGACCCGGTTTCAAAATAAAGTATAAAAAATAGGGCCGGGGGTGTAGTGCGGAGGTAGAACGCCCCTGCGTTCAATCCCCGGAACCGCAAAAAAAAAAAAAAAAGATCCCTTTGAAAAGCTGGCAAAATTTATAGATGCTCTTCCCAGAAAAATGCAATCATCAGTATATATGTATGAATATCTACATATAAATGTATAGTATATGTATATTTACATACACACCACATATAGTATATATACATGTATACATACATATATACATATACATACATATATATGTATATACATGTATGTGTGTGTATATATACACTATATATGTGTGTGTGTATATATATATATATATTGTGTGTGTGTGCGTGTGTGTGTATGTTGTGTGTGTGTGTGTGTGTGTGTGTGTGTGTGTATTCCAATTTGGCATATAAATTCAGGGAGGTTCACAGTGCCTTGAAACACATTGGTGGGCACCAGGTTGTTGACCCCTCATGGAAGACAAAGGTTTTAGTTTTTCATTTTATTCAGCCAAGCAACTCTTTTTTCAAATAAGATCTCACAGAGAGGCTATGCATTTAAAGTGTCCCGAGCCAGGGCGTGGTGGCACATGCCTGGAATCCCAGTACTTGGGAGACTGAGACAGGAGGATCACAGGTTTGAGGTCAGCCTCAGCAATTTAGTAAGACTCTCAGTAACCCAGCGAGACCCTGTTTCAAAATAAAAATAGGGCTGGGGTGTAGCTTAGAAGTAGAATGCCTCTGGGTTCAATCCCCAGCATGAAAGGAAGGGAGGGAGGGAGGGAGAAAGGAGAGAGAGAGAGAGAGAGAGAGAGAGAGAGAGAGAGAGAGAGAGAAAGAGAAAGAAAGAAAGAAAAAGAAAGAAAGAAAGAAAGAAAGAAAGAAAGAAAGAAAAGGAGTGGAGGGGAGAGAGGGAATGAAGGAGGGAAGGAAGGAAGGAAAAAGGAAGGAAAGGAAAGGAAAGGAAAGGAAAGGAAAGGAAAGGAAAGGAAAGGAAAGGAAAGGAGGGGAGGAGAGAGGAGGGGAGGAGAAGAGAGGAGAAAGGAGAAGAGAAAGGAAAGGAGAAGGAAAGGAAGGGAAGGGAAGAAGGAAAGAAAGAAGGAAGAGAAGGGAAGGGAAGGGAAGGGAAGGGAAGGAAAGGAAAGGAAAGGAAAGGAAAGGAAAGGAAAGGAAAGGAAAGGAAAGGAAAGGAAAGGAAGTGAGTCTCAGGGCAGGGCTGCTCCCTCGTGCTCCTGCCTCCCTTTGTCCACTGCTGCAGCTCCTGGAGTCCTGGGTTGCACAGCCCTGCAGCTCACTCAGGCTGCCCACATCAGACCAGGAGAGGACTGCACTGTCCCAGCTGGTGCCCAACAGAGGCATTGGAGGGGCTGCGACCCAGTCTTAATCCAACCCCTTTAAAGATCAGCAGGGTCTGCCTCTCAGGAGACACCAAGGCACCTTGCTTGCAGCCACTGATCCTGGAACGACTATTTCTTGTGGATTATGGCTGTGGCCTTGGGATTCAGGAAGTTTACAAATGAGGTGGGGAGCCCACAGAACATCATATAATACTACAAGAGTTCATCGAGAGAGAGAGACAGAGAGAGTGCGTAAATAGAGAAGATGTGTGAGGCAGTCAAAGAGAAATTGCCAGCTAAGTCACCTTAAGTCATTTATGGGACCGAAGAAGATGTACTTTTTTTTTTAATCTTCGTGGTCAAAAGAGAGGTATAGACATGGATGCTTCTAGACTTTACGATGGGGTGTGTTCTGGTAAACCCACTGTACGTCAAAATTTCATAATGCACTGAATACACCCAGCCTACTGAACAGCACAGCTCAGCAACACAGCACACCATAGAGTACCCTCTGATGACAGGGTTGACTGGGAGGTGTGGCTGGCTGCTCTGCCCAGCACGGCAAGGGAAGGTCAGATTGCATAAGGCCAGCCTGGGAAAGATCCAGTTTCAAAGTCTGGTTTCGATTGAATTCGTATCACTTTCACAACATCGTGAAGTTGAAAACTCATTAAGTAGCCGGGCGGGGTGGCACACGCTTGTAATCCCAGTACTTGGGAGGCGGAGACCGGAGGATTGCAGGTTCGCGGCCAGCCTCAGCTACTTAGTGAGGGCCTCCGCAACTTCGTGAAACCCGGTTTCAAAATAAAGTATAAAAAATAGGGCCGGGGGTGTAGCTCGGAGGTAGAACGCCCCTGGGTTCCATACCCGGTACCGCAAAAAAAAAAAAAAAAGAAAACTCATTAAGTCAAATCATCATAGGTCAGGAAAGGCGCATAGAAGGAATTCAGAGGAGGGAGAGATGGCTTTCAGCCAGAGTGGCCCCCGAGGCTTTCTAGAGCACTGAGCACCTGCACTGGGTCTTGGGGTGAGTGGGACACCTCCTGTGGCCCCTCAAGATGGGTCAGCGTCCACCTACACTGTCTCAGAATCCAAGGCTGCACCCCCGAAATGCTCGGTTTGCATCCCTCAGCCTCTGCCCCATCAGAGCTCGCCAGGCCAGAGGAGTAGGAGGAGCAGCCCCATCTCCAGCCCCTGAGCTCGGAGCCCCACACCACACCCAGCTCCTTGCTTGTTGAGTGAGAGCCTCCTCCTCCTCCTCCTCCTCCTCCTCCTCCTCCTCCTCCTCCTCCTCCTCTTTCTCCTCCTCTTCCTCCTCCTTTTTCATCTTCTCCTCCTCCTCCTCTTCCATCTTCTCCTCTTCCTCCTCCTCCTTTTCCATCTTCTTCTCCTCCTCCTCTTCCTCCTCCTCCTTCTCCTTTTCCATCTTCTTCTTCTCCTCCTCCTCCTCCTCTTTCTCCTTCTCCTCCTTTTCCATCTTTTCCTCCTCCTCCTCCTTTTCCATCTTCTCCTCTTCCTCCTCCTCCTTTTCCATCTCCCTCTCCTCCTCCTCCTCCTTTTTCATCTCCTCCTCCTCCTCTT
>PVJS01039024.1:0-19110 GCA_004027185.1 Glis glis
AAAAAAAAAAAAAAAAAAAAAAATCACCCCTAGGCCTTAATAAACCAGAGCACTGTGAAGAGGGGATGGGTGGCATGCCTGGATGGTAGACAGCCAACCAGAAAATTCTTTTGCTTTCACTCTTTTATTGTTGTTTGCAGTGCTGGGTAAGTGATCTACCACTGAGCTATACTCCCGGCCCTTTTGAAAAATTGTACTGGAGCTGGGACCTTGCCACGTTGCTGAGACTGGCCTTGAACTTGCAATCCTCCTGCTTCAGCCTCCTGAGTAGCTGGGATTCCAAGCATGTGTCACTGTGCCCGGCTCTGCTTTCATTCTTTTGAAAAATTCCTATGTATTTCCTGCCTTAATAAATACAGACTAGCAAATAATGCACGAAGATGGACAGACAGACAGGTGGGTGGACGGATGGGTGCACAGTGTAGGTCATCTGGTCATTTTTAGAAGCCCAGTGAATACCAGGGCTGGAGTCCTGCTCCCTAAGTGACTTCCTGTGTGGCCTTGAGAAAGTCCCTCTCTGGCACCTGCCGTGCTCGTCTCAAAGTCACGGGGACACGTCAGATATGAGAGGCAGGGAGGTCCTTTGTAAACTATAAAGTGCGGTGCACATATGAAGTGGTGTTACTCAGCCAGGTGCAGTGGCGCACGCCTGTAATCCCAGTAGTTGGGAGGCTGAGACAGGAAGATCACAGGTTTGAGGCCAGCCTCAGCAATTTAGTGAGACCCTGTTTCAAAATTAAAAATAAATAAATAAATAAATAAATAGGGCTGGGGGTATAGTTCAGAGGTAGAGCACCCCTGGGTTCCATCCCCAGTACCCCAGTACCACAATATAATAAAATAAACCAATTAATTAATTAATTAAAAATGTAAAGGGCTGAGAGTATAGCTTGAAGGTACTCAATCCCTAGTACTAAAACAAAAACAAAAACAAAAAAGTGATGTTACTCCCGAGGGCCATGGAATGGGCTTAACAAGGAGCAAGGGGAATTCACTTTAGACATGGAAGAATTCCTCTCCTTTCTTTTCTGAGCAGGGACTCCGGGAAGGAGCCAGCGTGGCCAGAGTAGACAGAAGACTTGGTCAAGAGTCGGGGGTCCTGGGTCTCACTAATTGTAACTTTAGGCTGGGTAATTTCTCTGTGCCTTAGTTTCTTCCATCTGTAAAGTGGGTGTGATCTTAGGTTCCCACTCTAGGGACTTTCTTATTGTTCATTTGTCTGTTGTATGGAATTGTTTGGAAAAGAGGTCAGGAACCTGGCCCCTCCATGGCCTCCCACCCACCCCTCTTGTGTGGCGCGGCGGGCACTCACTGGTGAGCGGGTCGATGCTCTGTGGGAACCGGTATTTCTTCCAGGGCCGCCGTTTGAACTTGCAGCAGAGCATGTCACAGTAGTGCTCCTCCGCCGGCTCGGCGTCCGCGGGCTTTTCGACAGGGGCCGGCTCTGGGGCTTTCTTGGCTGGGGCTGCGGGACGACACTGGTGACCATCTGACCCAGGCCTGAGCCCCAGGTAGGTTCAGAGAGAAGGGTCCCCACGGCAGATCCTAGAACCAGAACCGAGGGTCCACCCACCATCTGCTGCAAGCTCTGTGTGCCGATCCAGCGTGCTCTCCTGGAGCACCCCACAGCTCACGCCTCACCACGGCCTGCTTCTCCCGAAACTTCCAGCTACACCCCAAATGAGGTGATGCCGGGCAAGCTGAGTGTCTCAGCTCAGTGCTCAGTGTCTGTGTTCGGACCCCCTTGGCTCCCTCTGATGGGAGTGGGGGCATTTTGTCCCCAGCGCTCCCACCACCCAGGGCCAGAATGCTGAAGGGCCCAAGGAAATCTGGGAAATGTTGCTTCGGGCCTCTGAGGGCAGGAATCTCGGCTCCCTCCTCTCTATCTGGGAGACTGGCTGGGGCCCAACCTCCTCCCTGTGCATCTAGGCTGCTGCTCCAGGTGGCTCAAGGTTTGGGTCTTAGGGGTTCAGTATGGCTGTTTGTAGCTTTGGGACTCTGAAGGCAGGGTCTCCTAAATCCACTGTGGGCGCCATGAGTTCCAAAACCCCTCTTGGGAAAGACGCAGGAAATCTCCCTGACAGGACAGCACGTTTACTTCCTCCTGACTCTTTGCAAGGCGGCCCCATGAGAATTGTTACGGCACCGATGTCTCCTAACAATACGACCGTCAGCTTCCAGAGCAGGCTGTGGACACCCTGAGTGTCACTGTGACACTCCCCAGGCATCCCCATCCACCTGTCCAAGGTGAGGGGCAGAGGGTCCACGTGGCACTTGCCCTGGGCGGCGGGAGCCAGACACAACGGGGTTGTTGGTCACGGCCCTGACCATCTCCCCCTCCCCGATTCCGGTCTGAACCTGCACACGTGGGGCCCTCAGTCCAGAGCCCCGGGCTTCTCACGTGCACCCCAGCCACTTCCTTGGGCCACCCTCCCTGTTAGTTGACAGGGGCTCTGGGTATACCCCTCCCTGGCAGGTGGGCCACCTGCGCCCCGACTCACAGGGCTTGGGGCTCTCCTCGTCCGAGGTGACGTCGGGGTCGATGAGCTTCTCCTTCACCTTCTCCGTCCGCTCCTTGAACAGCTTCACCAGCTCCTGCAGCCGGTCGTTGATAATGGCGCTGTTCTGGCTGGCGGCGGAGGCCGCACGGTCCTGGCCACTGCGGGAACAGCGCCCGAGGCTGAGCAGGAGGGACCCAGGACCCGCAGCCAGCGCTGGGCAGAGCCCGAGGGAGGCGCATCTGGCCCCGGCTTCCTTCTGACCCGCCCTGATGTCCCTGGGAGGACATCCAGCCCAGGAGAAATGCCCAGGTGCCCTGGCCTGACGTTCAGAAAATGTGCCAGGTCATCTCTGATTTAGATGGGCAAGTTAAAAAACAACGCATTCCATTTGTAATATTTAGGGGGAAACGCTCGGAACTCAGTTCTGAGTTCAGCAGAATTGGGCTGTTCGTCCCAGCTTTGGGGTTCGCATGAGATGCGTGTCCTGAGAGAACAGAGAGGGGAACAGGGCTACATTTTGGGACTTGGGAAGTAGCTGGTGGGGAAGGCAGTACAGACACAGTATAGACCCTTAACCTACAGGAATTAGTGCTTATGCACTGGAAGCAAAAGAAAGACAGAGACGGAGAATGAGTCTGCTGACTTCCCACCAGCAGGGGCTTGTGGCCAGGGTGAGAAGGACGGGCCAGGGAGCGGGGAGCAGGACAGGCCAGGGAGCGGGCTCCCGGCTGAGTGGTTGCATTGGGATCAACTCGCGGGGCTGAGTGGACCACTGGGGCTCGAAGGTCTGTTTTCCCCATGGTGAGCAGCAGTGGGGATGGGGACCCCCAGCCAGGTGTGGTCGTGGGAGCTCTCCATGGAAATGAGAGTAACATGAGCGTGCCGCTCCGGGCCCCCTTGCTGAAGAGGCCTGTGTTCTCCTTTCCAGTGGTGACCAGTGGGAACTTGGAGCCGGGGGGGGGGGGCAGAGCCCCTGTCAGTGAGTCCCTAAGTGATTGCATGGAACAGAACCTTCCACTGACCTGAAACATGGAGCCAGGCTGCCCTCCTTACATGATTCGAAGGGTCACTTTTTTGTTTGTGCGGTACTGGGGATTGAACCCAGGGCCTCTTGTATTCTAGGGCAAGTGAGCTACATCCTTAGCCTTTCTATTTTTTATTTTGAGACAGGATCTTGCTGAGTTGCCCAGGCTGGCCTCAAACTTCAGATCTTCCTGCTTCAGCCCCCTAAGTAGCTGGGATTGCAGGCATGTGCCACCATACCAGGCCAAGGGCAGTTTTTTGTTTGTTTTTGTGGTGCTGGGGATGGAACCCAGGGGCTTACTACCTCTGAGATACACCCCCAGCTCTATTTTATTTTATTATTTCTATTTGTATTTACTTATTTTTTGCGTGTGGCACTGGGGATTGAACCCAGGAACATTCTACCTCTGAGCTACACCCCTAGCCCTATTTTATTGTTTATTTTGAAACAGGGTCTCACTAAGTTGCAGAGGGCTTCATTAAGTTGCTGAGGCTGGCCTTGAACCTGCAATCCTCCTGTCTCAGCCTCCCTAGTACTGGGATTACAAGCATGTGCCACCATGCCCAGCTCCTGTTTTATTTTTTATTTGGAAACAAGGTCTCATTAAGTTGCCAAGAACCTCACTAAGTTGCTGAGGCTGGCTTTGAACCTGTGATCCTCCTATCTCAGCCTCCCAAGTGCTGGGATTACAGGTGTGTACCACTGTGCCCAGCTAGGGTAGTTTTTATTATTATACCTGATTTCTACCATGTTTTCTGTTGCCAAGTCCTAACCCTATCCCTACCCTATTGCATAAAATGTGACTGTTCTGTGATAAAAAGACAACTGGACTATGGGTGAGGTTTGGGGGTTTTCCTGCTTCTTTAGCTTTTCTGAACTTTCTATACAATTTTGTCAAGCATAAACTGTGTAAGATTATGAAGGGGTCATGGCTGGGGCATAACAGGGTATCTGTGTTGGTGTTGGCTCTGTTGGCCCAGGAATTTAATATCTACCAGGGTTACTCGAGCCCTTCAGAAAACACCTCCCAGACAGGCATGGTGGTGCACGCCTATAATCCCAGTACTTGGGAGGCCAAGAAAGGAGGATTGCAGGTTTGAGGCTACTCTCAGCAACTTAGAAAGACCTGTTTCAAAAATAACAATAATAATAAAAGGGCTGGGGGTGTAGCTCAGAGATAGAATACCCTGGGTTCAATCCCCAGTGCCAAGGGGGAAAAAAAGAAAAGACCACACCTCCCACCCGCCCAGCCCTTGGGACGGTTAGATGTCGGAGACCCAGGCCCCGGTGCCAACACCGTGGTCTCTAACCATGTTCCACACAC
This sequence comes from Glis glis, assembly GCA_004027185.1. Lineage (NCBI taxonomy): Eukaryota > Metazoa > Chordata > Mammalia > Rodentia > Gliridae > Glis > Glis glis. Next base: position 4,850 of record PVJS01039024.1, read on the forward strand.
TGGCTGCATCAGTTACCAGAGAGCTTGTGGAAATGTGGGCTCCCCGGGGCCACTGTCTGAGGTTCTGATCTGGTAGAGCTGGACCTGGCCTGGGAATCTGCATTTTGAACAAACTCTCCAGGACAGAGCACACTGGAGATCTGTGTCCTCCCTCACCCTACTGATCCCTTCTGGGACTCGGTGCTGGGAGCCTTTACACGGGAACCTCTGCCTGGGCATCACCCTCCTCTCTCTGAGCACTGCTGGCTGCTCACGCAGCTGGCCCGGAGTCGCAGCCCACTCTGCAGAGTCTGCAGGTCTCCTGGGCCAGCCAGCAGCAGCCTGCGCAGAAGGCCCAGCCCCGTCTTACTGCTCTGAAGCCCCTGGAAAACTAACATCCCTGCTCCCGTCTCCCCACGTCCTCCCCTCCCCACCAGCCTTCCAGCTCTCCTGGACCCCAGAGGTGGCCCCACGCACTCAGCCTCCTGTGGTGTGGCGGGGTCTGACCAGGCGACCACCGGGGACTCAGCTGGAGGCAGTGCCTTGAGCTCTTCCGCCTCATCATCCTGAGAGGGCAGCTTCTTCCTGCAAGGACAGACATACAGGGCCTTCAGCCAGGGCAGGGCCCCCAGGCCAAGCAATGACTTTGACCCTGAAGGTCACCCGGAGCCAGTTCCTAAGTAGAGGATGGACGGGGGTGCTACCAAACAGTCCTCGTCCGCCTGGAAGGAGGCAAAAAGGAGAAGAGAGGGGGCACGGCCACCCTTGAACCTGTCTATAACTGCTCAGTGGACTGGCATAGAGCCGATAACACCGACTTGGTGTCAGGGATGTGACTCAATGGTAGGGTGCTTGCCTAGCATGTATGAGGTCCTGGGTTCGATTCCCAGTATGGCAAAAATGAAAGAAAGAAAGAGGGAGGGAGGGAGGGAGGGAGGGAGGGAGGGAGGAGAAAAAGGCATTTAACATCACTGGGCATCAGGGAGATGCAGATCAAAACCACAAGAGATCATCTCACATCTGTTAGAATGACCACAATTTACAAAAAAAAAAGAAGACAGCCAGGAGTGGTGGCACACGCCTATAATCTCAGCACTTGGGAGGCTGAGACAGGAGGATCACAGGTTCAAAGACAGCCTCAGCAACTTAGTGAGACCCTGTTTCAAAATAAAAAATAAAACAGGGGTAGGGATGTGGCTCGGAAGTAGAATGTCTCTGGGTTCAACCTTCAGTAACAATAAATAAATAAATAAATAAATAAATAAATAAATAAATAAATAACAAAACAAAAAAGCCAAAAACAAAAACCACAATAATTCAGGAAAAATACCAAGAGTTGGTGAGTATGTGGAGAAATTGGAATCCTTGTGCCGTTACGGAGATGTGAAATGGTCCAGCTGCTATGAAAATCAGTATGGCGGTTCCTCAAAAAGTTAAAAATAGAACCACCATATGATCCAACAGTCCTTCCAGGCATTCAGCCAAAACAATTGACAGTAGAATCTCAAAAGGATATCTGCACTTCCATATTCACAGTATATTCAGCCAAGAGGTGGAAGCAGCCTAAATGCCCATCAATGGATGACCGACGTGTAGTATAGACATACAATGGAATGTCAGCTGTACGAAAGCGGGAGGCCCGACCACGTGCCACTGTGTGGACACGACAGTGAGACAACATTATGCGAAGCAAAATAAAACACGCACAGAAGAGCAAATACTATCTAAAGTAGTCAGGCTCATAGAAAGAGCAAGTCTATGGCAGCTGCCAGGCAGGTAGAGGTGGAGGGAGGGAAGGACAGGAGCTGTTCAAGGGGTATAGAGCTCCAGTTATGGGAGGTGAACAATTCTAAAAAGCTGCTATATAATCATGTGCATATAGTTAACAATACCAAACTGTACACTTAAAACACTGTTAAGAGGGTAAAAAAAAGACCTGGCAATTTATACTCATATGCAAGTTTCACTAAATAGCATCCTGCCCCCAAATTAAACTCAATTAAATTAAACAATGGAATAGAAGTTATTTATGTCACATTTGTTACATATTATTATATTTATTATGATAGTACTACCCCTTCTATTCTGCAGCTGGGGGTATTTGGGACAGGGCCTCCTGGGAGAGCCTTATAAAAAGCCCTAATAGCTGGGCGTGGTGGTGCAGGCCTGTAATCCCAGTACTTGGGAGGCTAAGACAGGAGGATCACAGGTTCGAGGACAGCCTCAGCAAGTAGTGAGACTCTCATCAACCTAGTGAGACCCTGTTTCCAAATAAGAAATAAAATCAGGCTGGGGGTGTAGCTTGAAGGTAGAATGTCCCTGGGTTCAATCCCCAGTACCATAACCAATAAATAAATAAATAAATAAATCCCTAAGCCAGGAATGAGGAGAACCAGGAGGGGGTCCTAGTTCTCATCCTGACGCCAACTTGCTGTGTGATGTGGACCAGCTGCTTGCCCTCTCTGGCCTCAGTCTGTCTCCTCATCTGCCAAGTGGACAGGTGGTACTGTGCTGAGCAAAGCCCAAGAGAAGCCTAAGGGTGACCTGTGGGTCCCCGCGGCCGAGCCTGGAACCGCGAGGGTGTCGGATTTGGCAGGTGACGGTGGCGGCTGCTCTGGCGAGGGCGGCTTCTCCTCTGCGATGAGCGGGCGGCTGTCGGCGTCGGTGTCTTCCACCTGCACTTCGGGGTGCTCTTTCGTGGCAGCCACTTGGGGGGAGGGAAGGGGAGAGAGTCAGACAGAGAAAAGCCGGGCCCGGGGCCTGACCAGGAACTTGAGGAAAGCCGCAGAGCCATCCAAGGGGCCCACGGGAAAGCGCCATGCAGGGCTGCAGGGGTGCCGTATGAGGGCCACGGCCACCCAGCCACCAACCCAGAGCCACGGGAGAAGCCACGATGCCACAGAAACCTCTCCAGAGCCCCGCCTGCGTTCCCTGAGCCCGGAAAGAAGCAACAACATTCAGAGAAGGCTTGAGGTGAGGGGTGAGTCCTGGCCTGGCTGCTTCCGTTCTCTGAGCCTCAGTTTCCCCATCTCAGGTAGGGTTGACAGTGCCACCCGGGCCTGCAGGGGAGAAGCTGGAAGACACAAGACCTCACATTCTTTAAAAAAAAATTTTTTTTGGTACTGGGGATTGAACCCAGGGACATTCTACCTCCAGGCTAAACCTCCAGCCCTGGTCGTTTTTTTTATTTTGAAACAGGATTTTGCTAAGTTGCTGAGGGTCTTGCTAAGTTCCTGAAGATGGCCTCAAACCTGCAGTCCTCCTGTCTCATCCTCCCAAGTACTGAAATCACAGGTGTGCGCCACTGTGCATGCCCAGATAAGACCTCGCATTCTTGAAGAGTCTCAGTGCAGGCCATCGGAGGCTGCCTGCCCTCGGCCATAACAGACTGTCCTGTGGTGTCTTGCCCCCATTTGGGTGCCAGCTCCGGCGTTTCCTTGTTGTTATACATGCCAGGAGCCCCCAGAATCCATCAGCCAGTCTGTCTCTGGACCTCTGAGAAGCCTGGTGTCATGTCTCATGTCCTGAGAATCAGATCCCCCCTGGGGAACCCAGGTCCATCACCCACTGCAGGGACTGTGGGGACAGGTAGGCCCGAGTCTAAGCTCAGAGGATGCTGGGGGGCTGGGCTGGTGCCCCCCAACACACCTAGGAGGACCACCCTGGAGCAGCCAGGCACAGGCCTGGGCCCCAGCAAGGCTGGGAGGGGCGCGTTGTGAAGTAATTAGACATGTGATTTGCAGCAGGGACTGGACATGGAACCCAGAGCCTAATGCATACTAGGCGAGGGCTCCACCGCTGAGCTGCACCCCAGACCTGGGACTGTTTATAATGGCCACCACTGGAAAGCTGGCACTCTGGAGTTGCTTATAGAGTTTGCTGGCCAGAACCTGAGGCCTCCAGACCTTTTGGGATTTGTTTTACAGGCCCTAAGCCCTCCGAGGAAGAGGACAAGCAGGAGTGGAGAAGTTTTAAAAATGCAAGGGGGATGCTTTGCCAGACAAACAAGAGATTCCCCAGGCTCTGGGAAGGAGGGGGCTCACCATGTCATGTCACCTGCCTAGCCGTGGAGAGGTGAGCTGGAAGTGGGGAGAGGCGTGGGGACAGCCAGGCCACAGCAGCCTCTCAAACACCCAGGCCTCCCTCGCGCAGGCCAACGTGCCTCACCAGCAACGCTTGGCGCTATTCTGTTTTCGGTGTGTTTGTGGTTATTTCTAATTATGCCTTCTATTTATAGGAAGCCATGCTGATTTTCCATTTGAATGGTAATAAAAAGCTTCCCTGCTTACATAAAATTAATTAAGTCAAGGAGAGAATCCAGTTAAAGAAAAATAGTAAGCAAATAAAAATAGAGTTGGTCCAGAATAGAACGACAGTTAGGGGGTAATCCATGGGGGGTGGAAGCTGGGGGATTCTTGGAGTACTAGATTTAAGGTTTGTCCACCAGGGCATGGAGCCTGGGGCATCGCCCCTTGTTGTGGGGATGATCTGAATGCTACCTCACCCTTGCTCCATGCCCAAGAGCCAGGCAGAAGAGAGAGGAAACATGATCTCTCTCTCTCTCTCTCTTCTTTTTTGAGATACTAGGGATTGAACCCAGAGGCATTCTACCTCCAAGTTATGTTCCCAGCCCTATTTTATTTTATTTTATTTTATTTATTCTTACTTATTTACTGATTTTTGTGGTGCTAGGGATCAAACCAAGGAACATTCTAACTCTGAGCTACACCCCCAGCCTATTTTTTTTTTAAATAGGGTTTTACTAGTTTGCTGAGAGTCTCACTAAGTTGCTGAGGCTGGCTTTGAATCTGTGATCCTCCTGTCTCAGCCTCCCAAGTACTGGGATTAAAGATGTACACCACTATACCCAGTTTATTTTTAATTTTGAAACAGGGTTTCACTAAATTGCTGAGGCTGGCCTTGAACCTGCGATCCTCCTGTCTCAGCCTCCAAAGTATTGTTTTTACAGGTGTGTACCACATGCCCAGCTCCTTTTTCTTTTTTTTTTTTTTTTAATTTTGAAACAGGATCTTTCTAAATTGCTGAGGCTGGCCTCAATCTGGGATCCTCTTGTCTCAATCCTGGGATCCTCTTGTCTCACCTTCCTAAGTACTGGGATTATAGGTATGTGCCACCACGCCTGGCTTCACGGGCCCCTTCCCATGAGTGTTCAGTTCTATCTCTCTGGACTGGTCTCATAGGCAACTCTGCCCAGTGCCAACCCCAAATCACAAACACATCCAAGGGGAAGGGGACAGGTCTGGCTTGACTTGAGACAGAAAGTGACAGGGGTGAGTCCTGAGGTGCCAGTCTCTCCTGAGCACTCTGTCATCACCAGTGAGCCGCAGTTAAATGGATCCAGACAGGCCTCCGTCTGCACGGTCCCTGAGGGTGTCCCGACTCCTGGCCCGCCCGCCGGCACCTGGCAACTCCTCCTTTCCTGAAATGGAATTTGCTGAGCAGATATCAATAGTCCTTAGAAAGCCTGGCGCCCAGAAAACTCTCAAGGTCAGCAGATTCTCTCTGCAGTGGCCCCCACCTTATTTCCCTTTTCTTACTGCCCTTGCCCCTCCACCAGCTCCTGGCCCAAGCTTCACAGCCTGGAGATCTGAGTGAGTGACTTGTTTAGACTAGAGTGTGAGCAACTACTTATATAAAATAGGATAGTCTGCAGAAAGCAACGTGTAGCCCAAAGAAATGGATTGTTAATTGTGGAGTTTTAAGCATGGGAAGAAGGGGACTAACCCCCTCCAGTCATCACCACAAAGCAGAAGGAAGGCCTTGATCAGCAGAGGAAAGGGGTGGTTTTTCTAGGAGCACAGTGCATGGTCCCACACCATGACCATGGCCGCCATGCAGGAAGACAGCCCGAGCCATGCAGAAGCCCACGCCATGCGCACGAGCTTGCCAGGCGGGCGCGATCACGCTACCGAGGCGACGGACAGAGCTCCTGGTCTCCTTGGCGAAGCTGGAGTTGGACAAGTTCGTTCTCCGGGTGACGAGGACAGGGATGCGGGTGACAGGGGGGCGGTAGCTGGGCACATTGGGGAGGTGCTCCGCCAGGTTTGGGGGGGTGGGCCTGGGGGCCACCTGGCCGGGCAGCTGGTCCTGCACCAGGCGATTCAGCTCCACATCCAGGCCTGGTTTAGCCATGGTGCTAGGGCCTGAAGGTCGCAGGCAGAGGAGTGACCCTGGGGACTGCAATTGGGAGCAGAATTGGGGGAGGTCAGGCAAGTGGGGCTCCTCCCCCAGCTCCAGCTCAGAGCAGCCTGGTGCCCACCTGCATTTGCCCCAGATCTGCCCAAGGTCAGGAGCACCCCTCTGTCCCTAAAGTTCAATGTCAGACGCATCCCCAAGTCTTGTGGCTGTTCCGCCCAGCTCTGAGGGACACCCCAGAGTCCCCCCAACATCTCATGCTCTCTGCTGCAGTATCATGTCCCCTCTCAGACTCAAGAAAGGTCAGAATCACAGAATCAAGAACTTGCATAGACTCTCAGGCTCTTAGAACCACAGAATCCGCCACTCACATATTCTCAGCCCAGTAGAATTTTGCAGTCCAAAGAAACTCCAGAGATGGGTTAGCTTCACTTCCAACCAGAAGCAGTCACTTCTCCCGGGCCCTGGTGCCCAACTGGCTGCACAGTGGAATTTCCTGGGGGAGGTCTGAGCATTTCTGATGCCCAGGCCCAGCCCCAGGGAGCTGATTGAATGGTCTAGGGAAGGCCTGGCACCAGGAATTTAAAAACCTGCCCCTACAATTCCAATGATCTGTTTGCGAACCCGGGTTCAAGGCTTTTCAAACACTACTGTGCAGACCGATCCCCAGGAGACCTAACAGAATGCAGATCCTGCATCAGCAGGTCTGAGGGCCCGGGACTCTGCGCTTCTAACCAGCTCCCAGGTGGCACCAAAGCTGCAGGACCTCAGTCCATGCTTTTGAGCAGTGAAGGAGAAATGGCTATGCCTCGGCGCTTCTCAGAGGGTGGCTCCCAGACCTCCTGCTTCCATGTCACCTGGGAAGGGGCGGAACCTGTTCGCTCCCGGACTTGCTCGTCTATTGGAAGCCCAGCCTCAGGCCTAGACGTAGTAGGTTTCCTATGGATGCATGCTGAAGTCCACATAGGACACTTTTCAAAGACCAGGTGGGGAGCAAGCTCAGGACGCCCAGGTTAAGACACCTGGCTGCTGGCTGGCTGGGACACAAACATTGTCGTCTCTGTTATCAATTCCTCCCTTGGTGCCAGCCACAAAGCTGGCGCCTTCCACACGCAGCCTCCCCTGCTCTGCCCAGCAGCCTGTGAGCTGGATGCTGTTGCTATTCCTTTTTTTTTTTTTTTAATTAGAGAGCCACTTACGGCTCAGAGAGGTCCCGGAACTGGCTTGGGGTCACACAGCAAGGAAGAAGGGAGAGGAGCCGGGGGTGAAAGGCAAGTCCGTGCCTTGACCTTTTGGTCAAACCTGGTACCCACGGCCTCAGTTCTGTCACCTGTAAAGTGGTCTGTCTGCCTCCCAGGGCGGCTGAAGCATTGGCAGCCTACAGAGTGTGGAGGTGTGCGAGGGAGCCCTCTGTCTGTCTGGGTGTGGTGGCCCTGCCACAGCTCAGTCCCCCCACCCCGCTGCAGTGGGGGCTCTTCCCCAGCACCCCTGCAGTTCTCAGGAGGGGGGGTGGCAGACACAAGCAACACACACATGCTGGGTACGGCCTGGTGGGCTCAGCAGTCAGGACGAGCCCACAACGAGACGGGGTCTAGGACACACTTATCCTCGGGTTGGTCACGTCTGAGCCAACCCTGGTGGAGCAGTAGCCCCAGCAGCTGTGTTCCTGTTGAGAGGAGATGGCAGGAGCCCCCCTGGGAGATCTGGGGCCTTGCTGCTGCTCCCCTAGGACCTCTGAAAGACATCCTCCCGCTGTGACAATGTGGCCCCAAGATGCAGAGGATGGGTTTTGCGGAGTACAAGGACAGGTCCCCAGCCCTAAGATCCCCAGACATTCTCGCGCACCCACCTACCTGCCGGGCTGGCGGCCTGGGCCTCCTCCTGAAGCTCCTGCAAACACATAGCAGACGCAGCTGGGACCGGCTAGCCTCGGTCCAACCAGCCCACGGACCCTCCTCCAGGAGACCCCCGGAACTGTCCTTCTGTCCTGCCAGCCCATCCCCTGGGGCATGCAGGGAGGTGGTCCACAACCTGTAGAGCGCCGTGCCCACAGGAGCCCGGGCCCGACTCCTGGACTTGTCACATGGGGAGAACTGCCGGTGAGGCCTGTGCACTGGGCGAGGCTATCAAAGCAGTCACCTCGGGACTCCCACCCAGGACGGCTCTGCACAGTGTGCCTGCCTCCGGATCTCCCACAAACCCCTGGGGAGGCACCGGTAGCATTTCAAGCCCCCCTCTCTTTGGTCCTGGGGATTGAACCCAGGGGCATTTTACCTCCTGGCTACAACCCCAGCCCTATTTTATTTTTTATTTTGAAACAGGGTCTCGCTAAGTTACTGAGGGCATAAGTTGCTGAGGCTGGCCTTGAACCCGTGATCCTCCTGTCTCAGCCTCCCAAGTACTGGGATTATAGGCATGTGCCATCATGCTCAGCTTGAAGAAATACCTTTCCCGGAATTGAGATGATCTTACAAAAGTAAGATCAAAAAAAGCTTTCTAAAAAGGATCACACAAATTATTTAAAAAAGAAAAAAACTTGCATTCGTTTTACTTTTATTTCTTGGCATTATTGGGGATTGAACCCAGAGGTATTCTACCTCTGAGCTACACCCCCAGACCTTTTTATTTTTTATTTTGAAAGAAGGCCTCGCTAAATTGCTGAGGCTGGCCTCAAACCTGCGATCCTCCTGTCTCAGCCTCCCAAGTATTGGGATTACAGATGTGTGTCGCCATGCCCAGCAGTAGTGCCATTTTACACAAGTGAGCCACATGAGAACCTGAGCCCAGTTCTACCTGACCCCCCAGCCATGGCCAAGGCCCTCCTGACATCTTCTGACCCCTGGAATGAGTGGGACCCTCCAACCAGCCCCTCTCCGCCCTGTGGGCATCTCCCAAACTTCCCCTGAGGACACAACGGGTGAGGCCCTGCCCCTCGCTGCCCCTTGCCCGCCCCACCCAGGCCTCAGGGCCTGTGGCTTTCCCTACCTGCAGTGAGGCCTTCCGCTGCTGGGTCCCGCTTACTCCGTTCTGGTCCACACTGGCCTGTGCCACCAAGCAGCTATCCAGCAGGACACTGTGACCCCTGGGGTGTAGGAAAGAGCTGGAGTTAGGACTGTCCCACATCTCCTGAACCCTGCTGAGGGCCAAGCTCTAGGCCAGGAGCAGTTCCTCGCCCAATTCTGCTAGGAAGGAGGGCTTCCTGGAGCAGGTGGCCTGTAAGCTGGGCCTTGAGGATGATGATTTTAAAACAAGGAACAGGTGGAGAAGGGTGTCCAAGAAGGGGGACAGCATGGAGGACGGTGGTAGCATGGAGGAGCTGCCCCTAGGATGTAGCTCAAGGGCACTGTATAACATTAGAATAAATGCTCAGGATTCCCCCCCACCTCCAGTCTCCAGGCAGCCTTAGTGTTGCAGGCAGAGCAGGAAGTATAAAAAAAAGCAAGGACCAGAGAGGTGAGTTCACCAGGACAAAAATCACACAGCAAATTGTCCCATACCATACAAACCTCTACCCCAGGCCCCAGCTGTTTCTGCACCAGGAGATCAGGGCCACACTGCAACTGTTGAAAGTCTCAGCGGTTCCTGGCCCATACATGAGTGACAGGGTCAGGGCCGAGGCCATGAGAGGCAGGGAGGACTGTGGCAGATGGGAGACACATGTCTGTCTGATGGCAGCAACCCCACTCTGCTTGGAATGAGGTCGGGGTGGCTGGGTCTTCCAGTTTTCAAGAAGAACTGGAACTACGTATTTTTAAGGTGGAATTTCCTGATATTTAGATGATGGCAATTAATTCAAATTAATATGAATATTAATATGTAAATATCCAAAGCAGCATGTCTCCAGGCAAAACTAAACCCTTGGATGTCTGTGCATGACCTCTGGGTTACAGTGCTGACTGAGGACCACGGGCTAATGTAACTTTTGCAGTTAGAATTAATTTCTGTTAGTCGGGTATGGTGGCGCATGCTTGTAATCCTAGTACTTGGGAGTCTGAGACAGGAGGATCACAGGTTCAAAGCCAGCCTCGGCAACTTAGCCAGGCTCTCAACAACCTAGTGAGACCCTGTTTCCCAATAAGAAATAAAATCGGGCTGGGGTTATGTAGCTTGGAGGAAGAATGCCTCTGGGTTCAATCCCCAGTACCAAAAAATAAAGAATAAAATAAAGAATTAGTTTCTGCTTCCTAACAGCTCCACCTACCTCACCCCTCAGACCCCTGGCACCGGGGGCCCCCAGAACACCTGGCTTCACCATCCTCTACCCTCCCGAGGTGGGCCAAGAGTTGGGCACAGGACCCAGCTGCCTCAGCTTGGAGCCAGCCGCAGGGAACACCATCAGCCCGTAATCATATGGGCGCAGCAGCTCCCGGGGCCGGGCCAAGTGCGGTACCGAGTACTGCAGAGGTCGTTCTCCTGAATCTCCACTCGAACAACCCCGAGGCCAGAGCTGTGCTGAGACCATTTCAGCTTAGAATACGGAGGCCCAGACAGGCCGACGGCAGGTCCACAGTCACAGCCTGTACAAGGCGAGCCTGGGTGGGACTCGGGTGTCTCTGACCCCAAAGGCACGTGCTTACCATGCAGTTACGCTGCCGTGACATGGAGGGGTAGGACCAACTACTTCTCTTCACTGTATAGACATTTCCATAACCATATAGAACATTTCAGGAGCCTGAATGGTCAGGGCAGTACTCCCCGCCCTGTCCAGCAAGAAACTGATTTTCTTACCAGATTCAAGTTACGAGAGCAGGGCCACATCATGACTTTCATAGGTCCTGGGCACATTAGCCTTCATGGGCCCCTTCTCCCCAAAACTCTATTAGAAATTGTGTTTTATGGCTGCATTCCTATGAAGATTAATATGTTAACATTATATCTCATAACATTTTCTTCTAACAGTTCTTTTATTTTTGGTCTGATTTTATTTCACTAATTTATTTATTTTGCAGTGCTGGAGATTGAACCCAGGGCCACTCTACCACTGAGCCACGCCCCCAGTCCTTTTATGTTTTATTTTGAGATAGGATCTTGCTAAACTGCCCAGGCTGACCTGAACTTGTGATTCTCCTGCCTCAGCCTCCCAAGTCCCTAGGAATACAGGTGTGAGCCACCATGCCCACTTGGTGTAATTTTAAAAGAAATTAAAACATTCTTGAGGGTGGGAAGTAGCTCTGGTAGAGGGCCTTCCTGGCACGCGGGACACCCTGGGCTTAAGCCCTAGCACTGCAAAAAAAAAAAAAAGCAAAATTATTCTCATGGGTTCCTAAAAGTATGGTGTGCACTGTGCCTACAATGCCAAGGAGAAGCCGGCCTTGCCAGCGGGGCCACAGTGGGCCTCCTGCAGCGAAGCCTGGCCTGTCCTCCCCGCACTGACCCAGGACCCTCCTGGGCTGGAACAGCAACACAAGGAAATGAGCTGCCACAGTCCCAGCCAGGGGCTCCCTAGGGCGCTGTTCTTTCCACTGTCAGGCCAGGAGGTCACTGGCCTTGGGAAAGTCACCCAGAAGCCCTGGGGCTGCCTCTGTCTGCCCATCTGTCAAATGGGCACAACTTGCGGGCCTGGCAGCCTGACTCATTAGAGTGAGGACAGGAGCCGGTGAGAATCTCATGGAGAAGTCGAGAGGCTGTCTGTGTGGCTCACGAGATCCCTCTGGATCCTTCATCTCTAAACACGGCGAGTGGCTCTCCTTGTCTGAAGTCCCTAGTGTTCACCTTGAAGCCAGCCCTCCTGGGACAGAACACCAGCTCCGCACTCCCTGGCAGGGCAGCCCTGGCCATGCAGGGCACCGTCTCTGAGCCTCAGTTCCCTCGTCTGTGCAATGGGATTAATAATAGAATCTGCCATTCTGGCTGTCTTAGCACAGTGTCTTCAAATGACAGATGTTATTATTGTTGGTCTTGTCATTATTATTATTAATCCCAGAGGAGGCAGCCATCAGCTGGGCTTGAAATCACCCACGTTTTGCACAGCCTCAGTTATCGACACACCTAACAAGCCTGATGGTGGCCTTTGACATCCCTAGGGGGTCCTGGGGGGGTCCATGTATAGAGACATGCTATCCCTACTCAATAGTATGCCTGGTGCCTGCCAAGGCTCTCTCTTGCCCAGCCCAGAAGCAGAAGCCTATCAACTTCCAAAAAGTTCCCAAATCTTAGAGATCTTCAGGCAGAGGAACAGAGGCTGGCAAGGTGGGCTTCCGGGAGCCCCCGTGGCTTCCAGGAGGGGGCCCAGGAATTAGCTGCAGCAGCCAGATTGCAAGGGTCTGCCCGCCCACCCCACCCCCAGGCCTCCCTGTCATCTTCAGCATGCTCTCCCCCTGAAAACTCACCCGCTAAGGAAGGAGGGAGGGAGGGGCCCTTAGACAGGAGCAGACACCTACTTGGGTCTCTCTGTCTCTGCCGGCAAGGATGCCCATGGTGCGGGAGCTCAGCTGGGGGCTGCGACCGTCATCCCCAGCCCGGGGTCGGTGCATGCACGTGGAGGCTGGAGAGCCCCGGCCCAGTCTGGAGCCCAGTTCCTGAGCCAGTGTGGCCCAGATGTCAGCTGAGCCACCAGTCCTTCCTGCTTCTAATCAGATCACAGGGATGTGCAGGGAGCTCTGCCGAAATCCCCCCAGGGAGGCCAGGTGGGGACCAAAAGGCTGTGGTTGCTAGGAAAAGCCGAGCCGTTGCCCGCAGAGATGGGGTTGCTAGGTGACCATCTGCATTTCCCGAGCCCGCGTCATCAGTAACCTGTGCCTTCGCAAAGCTGGCTGGGAGCATCCTCCCCCAGACAGCAACAGTCCAGCTCCGCTTGTCCTGGGCCTCACACCCTCTAGCCCTGGCCCTGGCCCTGGAATCACTCCCTCTGTCACCAAAGCCCTTGTCCCTCTCTGGGACTGGGGCCCAGAAGTTCCCTGAGTTTAAAACCCTGGGTGAAGCTTTGTGTGAATGAGTGTGCTTGCTGCGTCTATGGGTAACTCTGCACACATGTGCTGTGCGCCTGAGCGTGTGTGCAAGGCATCGTGTGGAATTGCGTGCGTGTATGTGGGCGCCTATGCACATCCAGGGGTGTTAATGTACATGTGAGTATGTGCACAGCCTGGCGGGTACGCCTGCCTGCATGCCAGTGGACATGTGCGTGTGTACTGTGCTCCGAGAACATGCATATAGTATGCGTGTGTGAACACACTCGGTCACTGGCCTTTATGGGACATTTCAGCTCAAGAGCTGTAGCGATTAAAGGGCTTTCAGACCCGTTAGGCGCCCAGGTTTGGTGCGGGAGCGACTCAGAGCTGGGTACTCTACACAGAGGCAAACAAGCCTGCGCCGATGATGCCGGGCACCTTCCGAGGTCTCTACCTCGCCCAGGGGTGTGTCAAGGGCCCAGGGGGAGAACTAGGGAATCAAGCTTAGATTTTATGTAAGATATAATTTCACAAGTCGGAAGTACCTGCGGATGGAATAGACAGGCTTTGAGAGGTTATGAGCGCCCCGTCGTTGGAGGTAAGCAAATGGGTGTGTGATTCCCTGCCAAGGCTGGAAAGATTATATGTGAACTGAGCAAGCGTGGACTAAACACTGACGGCACCCCGCAAGCATCCAGCTCTGGCACCCCGTGTCGGCCTCCTGGTTTAACCATTCCATGGCTGGGGCTGTCACCTTCTGTCCAACCCAAGGCGCAGTCTTCTCCCTCCCTGCACTCTCTGACCTCTGTTTTTAAGTGTTTATTTGGACTGAACTCTTCAGCGTGCCTTATTTATTTATTTATTTGTTTATTTATTTATTTTGGTACTGGGAATTGAACCCAGGAGTGTTCTGCCTCCAAACTACACCCCTGGCCCTATTTTATTTTTTATTTTGAAGCAGGATCTCACTAAGTGGCTAGGGCTGGCCTCAAACCTGCTCTCCTCCAGTCTCAGCTTCCTGAATACTGGGATTATAGGTGTGCACCACCACCCCGGCTTCAGTGTGTTGTGTTTTAATGTTGAAATCTGTATGGACGTAGGTGAGGAGTCAACCATTAGAGGACATTAGAGGAGAAGTCAGGGCTGTCTTAGAAGGTATTGAAGGAGACTGTGGGATTGTTAGTGCACGAGTGTGTGTGTGTGTGTATGTGTGTGTGTGTGTGTGTGTGTGTGTGTGTG
>PVJS01039025.1:0-17500 GCA_004027185.1 Glis glis
TTAAGAGTGGGTATGGTGGTGCATGCCTGTAATCCCAGTACTTGGGAGGCTGAGACAGGAGGATTGCAGGTTTGAGGACAGCCTCAGCAAGTAGTGAGACTCTCAGCAACCTAGCAAGACCCTGTTTCAAAAAAAAAAAAATTGGGCTGCGGGGTAGAATGATCCTGCACTCAATCCCCAGTAACACACACACACACACACACACACACACACACACACACACACACACACACGTTGAAGTCATCACTCAAGCAGTCTTCAAATCTTACCCTCAAATACACATATATACTTTTTTCCTAAAAATAGGATCCTATTAAACATGCTGAAATTCTTTCATTTCATGAGGTAAGGTTTTTTTTTTAATCATTTTAACACCTCTAAAATAAAAATGTGCCATCCAATCAATGCTGTCTTGGGTTTGGTTAAATACAGTATTGCTTGGCTATGTGTTCTTTTTTTCTCATTAATATTGGTCATGATTTCAAACCAACTTTCACCTCCAGAGATCTTTCTAAAGTACGACTGGTCAGATTGCTACCTTCTGGAAAATTCTTCACAGGCTCTGCTCCCCCTCACCAAGTCCTTCAGTCCCTAAATCCCACCTTATTTTTTCAGTTTCCTGAACATCCACACATCCTCTTCCTTAAAGACAAGCAGATCTATTTGCAGTTAGTTCCCCTAAATAGCTATGCTAAAGCCAGATCTCTGCTTTTTTCACCAATGTGTCTTCTGCTTTAAAGGTCGGTCTCATCTTTTCTAGGTTGCCTCTTATTGAAAAACTGTCCTGATCTCCCAAGCCGAGCCCAGTTCTTCTGTATGCCCCTCCTCTGGATTTCTGTATGCGCTGCATGTCTCTGTTAACACTCAGCGCACAGGTCCACGCCCTTTCTCTCCTCTGTTGCACCCAGTGAATACCAGTTCTCAAGCACAGTCTTCCCTTTACCTGCTTCCAGCAGTGCCGGCACAACCTGGTTACTTCATAAGTATTTTTGGAAATGATGAACGAGATATAAAAGAAGCAGGAAAATACTTGCTGATATAAGGTACAGAACATTCTAATTAACCATCCTTCTACACTAGGAGAAGGGAGAGAAAGACCAAGAAAGGTCTAAACCACCTGGGCAGCCAGAAACCTAAAGCAACCGGATGTTTCCCTTTTGTTCCCTGCTTCCTATTCCTGCAGACCTACTAATTTCACCCTCGACTAACGATGATGGGATTTCAACAGCCACAGCTTTGATGACCCCTCCCCCCTTCTTTCTAGTCTTTTTTAAGCACTTCAAGTCCAAGTCTCATCTTCTATCATGTCTCTCTTTGCAACGAGTCCCTAATTTTGAAACCAGATGTTTCAAAAATTACCAAAGAGGGATTCTTTCCACTTGCCCCTCTAAAACACGCACCGGAGTGGACATTTTAAACTCCTTCTTGCCCTAGGTGTGGACACACCTCTGTCAGTCCCACCAAGACTCAACACTAGGGAATAAATACAAAGGAAAGCTGAAGTTTAAAACAAAACCTTTAATAATTATCCTAAGGGGTTGATGTTATGTAGAGACATCAGTGGAAAACATCCCCCCCCCAGCCCAGTATTGGGTTTAAATTCTAGAAAATGTCAAAAATAGACAAAAATGCTTCCAGTTCTTCTTGCTGACCTAGATAATTTAAAGCTGAGGATTCCAATTCATTCATGGAAAAGTACCAGGGTACTGTTGGGGATTTTAAATAAAGCTCAGCTAATGTGGCCTATATGGGAGTCACTATGATTGGTTCATACTAAAACTTCTTCTTGTGTGTGTATGGTACTGGGGATTGAACACAGGGGCATTCTACCTCCAAACCACACCCCCAGCCCTATTTTTTTTTTAATTTTGAAACAGGGTCTTGCTAGGTTGCTGAGAGTCTCACTACTTGCTGAGGCTGTCCTCAAACCTGCAATCTTCCTGTCTCAACCTCTCAAGTACTGGGATTACTGGCACGCTAAAAACATTTTGACAATTGTAGGGCCAACAGTCTTTAACTTAATCTTTCTTTCTTTCTTCCTTTCATACTGAGGATTGAACCCATATGATTGAACCCATAACTCATAACATATGAGTTATCTCCACCCCAATCCTTTTTATTTTGAATTAGGGTCTTGCTAATTTGCTGAGGCTGGCCTTGAACCTGTGATTCTCCTGTCTCAACCTCCTACTGGGATTACAGGTGTGTGTCAGTGGCACCCAGCAGGCCAGCATATTTTTAATACTTTCTTTTGGTAAAAAGAAGTGGGGAGATCACAGGTTCATGGCCAGCCTCTGCAACTTAGTGAGACTCTGTTCCAGAATAAAAGATAAAGTAGGTCTGGGGGTACAGCTCAGAGGTAGAATGCCCCTGGGTTCAATCCCTAGTACCAAAAAAAAGTGGAAGGTGGGGGATCTGTGAAAAAAAAAATGTGGAGCAAAAGAAGAAAAAGTGGAAAGATGAGAGGAGTACAAAAGAGTGGTATCAAATGACAGGGGAGGAAAATTTCCAATGGGAAATGCAGCAGACATGAAAGGGTTCTGAAAAATAGATTTATGGGCGCTGTGGCAGTTGGGCTGAGGGCAGATATGGATGTCTTGTAACAGGAAAAAATGAAAAAGAATGAGAGGGCTTGAAGTCAAGATAAGTAAATACATGGACAAAACATGGGAGAGTAGCTTGGGCACGGAAACAGGACTGAAAGAACCCTGAGAGGCCATCTCAAAGACCAGAAGTATATACTGTGGAGAGAGACAAGTGGAAGAGAGATAGCAGCTGTTGAGGTGGTGGTGGTGGGGGTGCAATTCTACTCTACAAACTGCCTCTGAGTTAGGGTGCAGTCCACAGCCCTTCAGTGCAGAATGAGAGTCCAGAGACATTGTTAGTTGGGAGCAGTTGGGTCATATCAGCCTGGGATGTCCTATGTTCAACATTTCAAATGTGTGGAGGCAACCTCACATTCCAAAATCAAAGAGCATACCAATAAGCCAACACAAGACAGACTGTACAAATCCCTTCTGTTCACAAATCTTAGACTAAATAAAAACAAAGTAACACTAGGTATCAAATAACTGGGAGATAAAATTCCTACTGATTTTGGCTTCAGGGGCAATAAACTAACAGTGACCCCCCCGCACTTTAACGTGAGACAATTATATAGGAAAACTAAAGGCAGAAACCCACATTGGCCTGTAACTGTCAGAGTGATTTGTCTTTTCAGTACAGCCGTGTGGGTGCATTTGCGCCCTTTGAAGCCAGGGATCAGAGGAGCAGCCTCACCTGTATCTCCTTGTTAAGAAAGATTTGGTTTGCACGCTAGGTGAGTTCCCTGATCTCAATACTGTCACCGGAATCTGAAATTATTCTCCAATAGCATTTTGAGCCGGCACGGTGGTGCACGCTTGTAATCCCCGTACTTGAGAGGCTGAGAGGGGAGGATCACAGGTTGGTGGCCAGCGCGCGGCAATTTAGCAAGACCCTGTTTCAAAATAAAGTAAAAATAGGGCTGGGGGCGTAGCTCAGAGTTAGAGCGCCTCGGGTTTAATCCCCAGCACCCCCCACCCGCACGGCCCCTTTTGGAGACACCGCAGAGTGCCTGTTAGCTTGACCCCCGCCCCACCCCCAAACCTCCAGCCATAACTTGCGCGGCGCGTGGGGAGGGCAGGAACGGACCTGCCATTGCTTTTGTTTCCTACGTGGCGGGGACTCCCGGGAGCGGCGGGTCGCCTACCTGCCTTCCACTTCCCGGGCGGGCGCGCTGAGGGCTCGGCTCCCCGCTCCACCTGCGCCCGCGATCTCCGCGGCTCCGGCCGCCTGACTCACCCGGCATGGGTGGGGGACACCGCGGAGGGCGGAGGCACCGGCGGAGGCGGGCCGGGCCCTTCCCCCAGCGCGGGAGGAGGTGTCTCCAGGGCGCAGGTGAAACCGACTCCGACCTATCCCGGGAACTTTCGCATCGGGACTGGCTGCGCCGCCCTCCCCACCCAGGCTGAGCGCGGGAGCCCGCCCCGGGGCACCCCCGGCCCTCCTGGCGCGCTCGGGGACCGCGGGCAGCCGGCCTCCGCGGCTGATGGAGGCGGGCGGCGCCGCCCTGGGCGCAGGTGACTGTCGCCCGGCCCGGGTCGGTGCTGGCGGGGGAGAGCGCCGGGAGGGCGAGACGCAGGCACGCCGGGGACGGGGAGCGGGCGGCGATGGCCCGAGAGCTGAGCCAGGAGGCACTGCTGGACTTTCTGTGCCAGGCCGGGGGCCGAGTGACCAACGCCGCCTTGCTGAGCCACTTCAAGAGCTTTCTCCGAGACCCCGACGCGACCCCCAGCCAGCACCAGCGGCGCCGCGAGCTCTTCAAGGGCTTCGTCAACTCGGTCGCCGCAGTGCGCCAGGACCCCGACGGCACCAAGTATGTGGTGCTCAAGCGGAGGTACCGGGACCTCTTGGGGGAGGAGGGGCTGCAGCCGCCCCGCGAGCCGCCCGCGGCGGCCTCCCCTGCGGCCGGGGCGCGCCAGGCACAGTCGCCGCAGCAGCAGTCCCGGCGGCGGCGGCGCGAGAAGGAGCCGCGGGAGGAGCCGGCAGGTGCCGCAGCCCGGGCCGCGGGCGCAGGTTGCAGCGGACTCCCGGCGGCGGCCAGGGACCACGGCGGGCGCAGGGCCAGCCCCGGCCGGAGCGCGCGGGAGCCGGCGGCGGCCCCGGCGGGGGCCAGGTGCGCGGCGGCCGAGACGCAGGGCCGCTGCTGCTGGGAATGCCTCCAGAACGGCCTGGGGGTGCTCCCGGAAGTGCCGCCGCCCGCAGCGCGCCCGGACTCCGCCGCCGCCCGGGGGGACAGCGGGGCTCCGCGACGGCGGCGGGAAGACGCGCCCGCCGAGCCCGCGCCCGGCTCGCCGGCCGCCACCGTCGAGGCCGCGGGGAGCCCGGCTTCCCCGCCCGCTCTCCTGCCCCGCTGCGCTTCCCCGGGGGAGCGGCCGGAGCTGCTGAGCCCGGGCTCCCTGCGCCGTTCCACCCTGCAGCAGCAGCGCACGCGAGAGTGGGTGGCCAGATACCCGCAGATGCCCGAGGCCCGGGACCAGGGCCCCATCCGGGCCTGGTCGGTGCTGCCAGACGACTTTCTCCAGCTCCCCTCCGAGCCGACTCTCTGCGTCTCTGAGACTAACTCAGCTCCGTCAGAGCCCCACCTTTCCTCTCATTCTCTCTTTCCTGCGGTTCCCGACGAGTCCTCGGAATCCTGGTCAGAGAACCACCCACTGACTGTCTTTCGTAGCATCCGTTGTCAGCTGTCCCTCCAAGATCTGAATGACTTTGTGGACCAGGAGAGCCATGGAAGCGAGGAAAGCAGCAGCGGGCCCCAAGAGTCCCCCGGGGGCTCTGAGGAGGGGCTGCAAGCTGGCCCTGGGGCCCCAGGTTGGAGAAAGCCGAGGAATCCAGCTGGGGGCCCATCTGTATCTCCACAGGAAGGCAGCTCCAGACGGAGCCCTCCGGGCGCCAGGAGCAGAGGGGATGCCCACACCTCTCCCCAGGTCCCAACAGAGGCCAGGGGCCTTGCAGGCCACCCCCAGGAGCCTTTGTCCTGGCCAGCCCCCAAGTTACGGAGGTCCTTCAGGAGGAACTCTCGGGCAGGGAGAGCCAAAATATCCTCCTCTGACGAAGAGTACCTAGATGAAGACTCGCTGAAAAGGAGCCGGCGCCCACCTCGACCCAGGAAACCTTCCAAGGCAGGAGCGGCGCCGAGTCCAAGGGTAGATACAGCGCTGACACCCCGACCCGCAGACATGAAGGCTGTTGTGGCTGAGCGAGGCCGGCTGCACAGCTCGTGGGTCCCCAGCCGGGAACCACAGAGACCTCCTGAGCACAAGTCATCCCTGGTCCCCCTAGATGCCAGGGAGCACCAGTGGATTGTGAAGCTTGCCAGTGGCTCCTGGATCCAGGTGTTGACTTTGTTCTGGGAGGACCCCCAGCTGGCTTTGCACAAAGACTTCTTGACAGGGTACACTGCCTTGCACTGGATAGCCAAGCATGGTAACCTCCGTGCCCTTCAGGACTTGGTCTCGGGAGCTCAGAAGGCAGGGATTGTGCTTGATGTAAATGTGAGGTCCAGCTGTGGGTATACCCCCCTGCATCTTGCAGCCATTCATGGCCACCAGTCAGTCATCAAACTGCTAGTGCAAAGGTTGTCTTCTCGGGTGAATGTCCGGGACATCAGTGGGAAGAAGCCATGGCAGTATCTGGCCAGTAATACCTCTGGGGAAATCTGGCAGCTCCTGGGAGGTCCTCGGGGCAAGCCCATTTTCTCAGTACATCCTTTAGTACGAAGCTCTTCCCCTACCAGGAAGGCCAAGAGTCAGGAAATATCTAGAAATATCACCCGAAAGACTTCCTTGGCTGCACTACTCAAACATCAGCACAGCAAATGGAAAATGGCCAACCATTATGAGAAGTTTCCCACCCCACGGCAAAGAGAAGAGTACAGTGACTGAGGTGGGCCCCTTTCTCCAGCACACAGGGTTACAGGCAGCCAAGCCAGGGGACCTGCCCACACCCCAACTGGCCAGCTTCAGCCACCAGCATGCATAAGAAATTAGCAAATGACGTAAACAGGAAAATTGAATTTTATGCAGTTTGAGCAAACTGGAGAGAAACTATTTCACCTTGCCTATTTCTTATACAGGCTGGTGGCTGAATCCAACCAGTCAGGATCCAGGCAGGTTCGCTGGCTTGGCTCTGGTAGGTAACATAGCCACCACACCCTCATCTTTGAGCTACTCAGTAGGACAACTCAGGGGGAATAGAAAAGCAGCTGAGAATTTGGTAAAGAGAGTGGTCAAGTGAAATTTCAGGCCTCCCTGGATTCCATGTCAGCACAGTGGACTCAAGGGTCATCTCAGCTTTGTGAAGAAGGCTCAGGTCCTTGGGTCAGGGAAACCTAGACCAGGGGCAGAGCCAGCACTCAAAACCCAGGAGGTGTTCTTCCATCTCCTTTGCCAGCAGGGATCTGGGCACAGTAAACCACATTGTTTTCTGAAGCAATAATCCCAGGCCTTGGCTAGAGAGGTAACAGATGTCCAACAAAAGGGAGGCGATTCGAGGAACTGACCCAGCTCAGACAAATCCATAGATGGCCAGTAGCTCTCTGGCAGCTTTTCATTTGGAGAAGAAATCTTGGCTGAGAGTGGAAAGCACCACGTTTGAAATCAGATGGCTTTCTTTTTCTTTATATGCTTCTTGGCATTCCAATCTATGAAATAAAATTATTACTGGAGAGTAGAATTTGATTGAAGAGATTCCTCAGCCTTGTGTCTGAGTCCTCTGAATTCTGTACGTGGTGGCCCATGCGTAAAGTGACCAGTGCCTCTTTTGGGTGTTTTCTCCGCTGATCGGAGAAGCAGTTAGATAAGATCCAGTCAAGACCTTGATTCCAGTCCCTCGAGAAATTGCTGTCATTCAGGCTCTGCTTTTTGGTACCGACTCAAAGGGAACTTTCCAAATGTAAAAAGCATGTGGCTCATTAGCATAGTGACAGAAGCCATCTTGCAGGGAAACTCCCCATGTAACAAACAGAATTAGTAGTAGTTTCAGTAGGTTTGAATGGCCAACATTGGTACTCACCCAAAGGGGGAAATGATTTCACTCTGGGGAAGCAGTGGAGGTAAGGAGGAGAAAGTCTCCCATCAGAACTTTCTAAGCTGCTAAATATAATTTTGTTTGCACTAAACTTGTTGCCAATTAAGATTAAACATTAGCTTTGAAGTACTGTATATCTAACAGGAAATGGACCTTTTATTTGCTTGTGAAGGGACTGAGCACTGTGGGTCCGTGGAATGAGAGAATGGCTAGTCTCTATTAACTGTAGCAGAACATCAAGATTTCTAAATGTAAATTCAAAAGAGGGCTGAAAAAATTAAATGTTCAGGTGGAAGTTGTTAATTTTTTATGATGCTGTATTTTTAAAGTGTGTGTATGTTTCTTCTTGTTATTTTCCTCCATTAAAAGATCAGCAGGTCTTTATAATTTATTATATTGTACTTATGTTGGTTGCTGTTAATGCTCTTTATGAAGTTATGTCTCTGAGTATAAATATTTTTGTTTCTTTGTATTTATAATTTTGCTAAAATCTCTATTAGTTTGAAGCTCTGGGGATCAAACCCAGAGCCTCATGCATGCTAGGCAAATACTTTATGCCAAGCTACATCCCCAGCCCCTACCTCTTTTGAAAAGAAAAGGCATAGTAGTTAAGTCTATGGCCTTTTCCCAAAAGAATATACAAAGGATGAAACTTTGGCAAGTCAAATCAAGAAAAAAAGAGAAAATAACAGGTGGTGGGGGCATGGTTTGGAGGGATGAAAATTTAAAAGAATTCAAGATAACCATCTATGTAAATACTTTAGTAAATGTCAACTTCTTTTAAAAGCCAATGAATGTTTTTACCATATTGTTATCACTATCTGAATTTAGTCAACAAATGTTTTGCATAGTGCTATGGGATTTGTAAAGGTGAGTGGGACATGACTTTTCTCCTCTTTTTTTTTTTTTGTGATACTGGGGATTGAATCCAGGAGTATTCTACCTCTGAGCTACACCCCCAGCCCAATTTTATTTCTTATTTGGAAACAGGGTCTCACTAGGTTGAAGAGGGACTCGCTAAGTTGTCGATGCTGGCTTCAAACTTGCAATCCTCCTGTCTCAGCCTTCCAAGTACTGGGATTACAAGCGTGCGCCACCATGCTCGGCTATTTTTTTTTCCCTCTTGAAACCTAAAAATTTAACAATGTTTTTGGTACTGAGGATTGAAACCAGGAGCATTCTACCTCTGAGTTACACCCCCAGGCCTTTTTAGTTTGAAACAGGTCTTACTAAGTTGCTGAGGGTCTTCCGAAGTTGCTGAGGCTGTTCTTGAATTTGTAATCCTCCTGACAGCCTCCCAAATACTGGCATTACAGGTATGTGCCCACGCCCACTAACAATATTTATTCTTGAATGCTTTATTCTTGTCTCGCTCCCAAGGTATCTCTTAAAGCTTCATTATGTCAAATATATGCTTGTAAAATTAGGCAAGATGAAAAAAGGTGGTACCCAGGATAAGGACCAAAAAACAACTGCAACACAAGAAAAAAAAAATTCTAAGTTTCATAAGTATAAAATTAAATACTCTGGATGTTGAGAGAGAGAAAGAGAGCGCTTTGAGCTGAAATCGGGAGGGCTTTCTGTGAAATCAGGAGGGACCTTTCAGTGAATGATACTGGCCTTCCCAAGAAACCAGCTTTGTTGGTTCTTCCACATTCTTGACTTCAGCTTGGTGTGTGGTTTCCAGAGCACAGTATTGACTGATTGCTCACTGGTTAGGACACAACTCTAGGTCTCGTGTGTTCTCATCAGGATTTGTCATGTTCCTCTGGCTTTTGTCCACATGTCATTCCTGATCTGGTCACTCTCCTACACGGTCAGCCTGCTGTGTTAGGGTGGGGCGTTGAAGGCAGAGTAAGACAGCTGATCCTGTTGCTCATGTTGTGAAGCCCAGGCACACTTGTCCAGCCTCCTGCCAGCTTCCCCCAGGAGCTGGGTACCGAAGCCACAGCCAGCCCTTGGGGCACTCATGCCCGACCCTCTCAGGTTCTGTCTTGGTGCTGGGCTCCTTCAGCTTAGAACCCCTTTTTTGCTTTTTTTCTGGTAGACTTACTCCTCAAGAGACTGTTCTAATACAGACTACATGAAGATTCCAAGGTGAATAGCTCCAAGCCAAAGGCAAAGTTCCTGCATTGGAATACTGTGTGATTACCTCACAGTTTTTGTATTTAATTAAATTGTATATTTTGATTTTCCTTAAGACTTAGGAGATTTTATATATATATTTGGGGGGGGGTACTGGGGATTGAATCCAGGGGCATTCTACCTCTAAGCTATACCCCCAGCCATTTTTATTTTTTTGTTTTGAAACAGGGTCTCCCTAGGTTTCTGAGAGTCTCTCTAAATTACTGAGGCTGTCCTCAAACCTGCAATCCTCCTGTTTCAGCCTCCCAAGTACTGGGATTACAGGTGTGTACCACTATGCCCGGCTTAGGGTATATATTTTCAATTCATCTAAATATACCAGATTTTTCTCTTTTAAGAGATGGAATCTCACTGTGCTGCCCAGGCTAGTCTTGAACTCCTGGGGTCCAGTGGTCCTCCCTCCTCAGCATCCCAAGTAGATGGAGTTACAAGTGCGCCACCATGCCTGGCTACATATACTGGATATGTATGGAACATCTACTGTGAGATAAGATATAACTTCTGCCTCCCTGTCTCCAAGAGTTCATTGGCTGCCAGAGAAGGGAGATGTGAGGACATAGTCACTGAAAAATAATCTCCGCACTGTGAAATTGGAAAGACCTGTACATCAAGACTTGAGAATACAGACAACAGGATATTTATGGAATATTTTCCATGTGCCAGTCTATATTTTTGTGCTAGAAACACAACATTTAGTAAGATACACACATTTTCCTGGTTTGATGGTGCTCTCCTGGATAGGGGAAGTCAGGAGGTAAAATGAAAGTTAGGTGGGCCTTGAAGGGCCAAGTAAAGAGGAAAATTCTGGAAGACTGTCCCAGGAGAAGGAAGGTGTGTGAGCAGAGCCCCACAGTCTGTCTGGGAGAGTCTTGCTGGGACAGCAGGAGGCTGTGTGGAAAGAGGTGAAGTTCACAGAGTTACACAGCCATCACAATAACTTCCTGAATGAATTGGAGAACATCTGGCCCAGGCAATGGGGAGCCATTGAAAGTTGAATGCAGGGAGCGACATATTGGCTGGGGTGAAAGAAAGATTCCTCTTACTGAAGTAAGGGAGATAAACTAAAAGCAGAGATCACTTAAACTATTGTAACATCTTAGTTTCATGTTCAAAATATTAGGAACATTGACCCAATAAGATTGGATATCTACAATGAAAAAAAGAAAATTTTAGTTTGGAAGGGCTAATTTAGTTAGTAAGAAGAGAGATCCAAAAGGATCTCTTTATTTCTTCTCACCTCTAAAATGCCCTGGTTATGCACACACAGTACTTGGGAGGCTGAGACAGGAGGATCACAGGTTCACGGCCAGCCTCAGCAACTTAACGAGACCCTCTGCAACTTAGTGAGACCCTGTTTCAAAATAAAATAAAATAAATGCCCTGGTTCCATAATTAAATCCCCTCATTACTGTAATGACCATCTACGTTTTTGGACCCTAAGAGTGTAAATTCAGTCTCTGTACAGGCTGTGTAGCACAGCCATGCTGCTGGGTGTGCTTAAGTTTGCCAGCAGAACAAATTTAAAATGTTTAATGAAAGGTAAGATAGTATCAATCATTAAGCTCCTAGCAATGACAATGGGCTGCCTGGGTGCCTAACCTGCCTTGGACAAGACCACATTTAGGAGACGGGAATATGATCTGTCATTAAATGGAATTATGCCTAATGGAAGTCACATAACTAACACCAGTCAAATTAGCAACTCTGTTGTGGCTTGGAACCAAAATAGGCAAAGCTCTGAAGGGGTGAAACTTATGCAGACAGGAGGGGGGGGGGAGTTGCCACTATCAGCGGAGAAATTTGAGAAATCTAAATCCAATTATGCAGTAAACTTATCAAAACTCCACTAATTTAGTAAATATGAAGTCTCACTGAGTTGGATTAAAAATTATTATTATTATTTTGTAGAGCTAGGGATTGAACCTACAGGCATTTTACCTCTGAACTACACCCCCAGTCCTATTTTTATTATTTTTTTATTTTGAAACAGGGTCTCAAGTAAGTTTCAGAGGGTCTCACTAAGTTGCTGAGGCTGGCCACAAACCTACAATCCCTGTCTCAGCCTCCCAAGAACTGGGATTCCAAGTGTGCGCCACCATGCCCGGCTTAAAAATTATTGATCTATTAAACTATTCCTCCTCCATGGTATGACAATAGTACTTCTTGCTCCCTAGCTACCAGTCTTGATTCCTCTTTTCTACTTTTAAGACTTTTGTTTAAGAAGAAAAAAAAAGAGGCATTAACGTGCATAAATTTTGCCTCAATTAAAAAAGAAAATGATAAGGCAACGAAGGAGAAAGACACTTTTTAAATATCTATGAGGGTGTTAGGGTTTGGATCTGGAGTATCCCCCAAACCTCCTGTTGAAAGCACGGTCCCCACTGTAGCAAAGTACAGAGCAGGACGTGCCGGCAATGACGACCATGAGGGCTCGGACCTCACCAGCCCAAATCAGTGCCAAACAGAAGACGAATCCACTGATGGCTGATGGCACCGCTGCGAGGCGGGACCTAGTGGAGCAAACAGGTCACTAGGGGCGAGGCCTGAAGAGTGCATCTTCTCCCAACCCCTTCTCCTCCTCTCCTCCTCCTCCGCCACCTCCTCTTCTTCTTTTCTTCTTCCTCCTCCTCCTCCTCTTCCTCTCTCTCTCTCTCTTTCTCCCTCTCCTCCTCCTCCTTTTTTCTTCTTCTCCTCCTTTCTTCTCTTCCTCCTCCTTTCTTCTCTTCCTCCTCTTCCTCGTCCTCCTCCCCCTCCTCCTTTTCCTTCCTTCCTTCCTTCCTTCCTTCCTTCCTTCCTTCCTCCCTCCCTCCCTCCCTCCCTCTCTCTCTCTCCCTCCCTCTCCTTTGTGGTTGCCATGAACTAAGCAGCTTTCCTCCCTCATGCCACTCCGCCATGATGTTCTGTCTTGGAGCCAGGCAACCATGGACTGAACCTCTGAAACCATGAGCCAAAATAAACCTTTCCTCCTCTAAGTTGTTTGTGTCAGGTATTTTGGTCACAACAATGAAAAGCTGACTAGCACAGGGGAAAAGCCAGGACTCTGGAAGTGCCTAATTTTTTTGTGTTTGTGTGTATGGTACTGGGGATTGAACCCAGGGGCATTCTACCCCCGAGCTCCACCCTCAGCCCTATTTTTTATTCTTTATTTTGAAACAGGGTCTCACTAAGTTGCGGAGGGCCTCACTAGTTGAGGCTGGCCATGAACCTGCAATCCTCCAGTCTCAGCCTCCCAGGTACTGGGATTACAAGTGTGTGCCACCACGCCTGGCTGGATGTGCCTAATTCTTCCACGCACTCTTTTCTTTTGAAAATAGGAAATGCTCAAAACAGCTATGAACAGGGTTTTCTGTACTATCATTCCTCTTAAAACCACAATTGTTAATCTTATAGAACTTGTAGCTTTTTGCTATTATATTTATGCAATTGAATACAATTAACTCTCTATTGAACTCCTATCCTTTGGTGTCAATTAGAGAAATACTATAAGACATAAATATAGTGAATTAAATGATATGCCACAATCCCTTGAGGGTTCTTGTTGCCTAAGGGACTCAGCCAGTCGAGGCAGGGCCAGCGCAAAGATTTCATTTTATGACCCAGGAATTGGGCCAGAAATTGGTCCACTCCTTTACTGTTTAGGGGACTGGGGATTTTTTTTTTAACATACTGGAGATTGAACCCAGGGACATTTTACCTCCAAGATAAACCCCCAACCTTTCTTATTGTTTTATTTTGAAACATAGTCTTGCTAAATTGCTGAGGGTCTCTCTAAACTGCTGAGGCTAACTCAAACTTGTGATCCTCCTATCTCAGCCTCCCAAGTACTGGGATTATAGGCACGTGCTACCATGTCTGGTGGAACTGGGGACTTTTAAGTTTTACTAAATTGTAGATGGGTATCTATATCAGAGTATTTGGAGTTTATGATTAAAATGGACTTTAAAAAGTGAGTGAGTTGAGCCGGGCATGGTAGTGCACGCTTGTAATCCTAGTACTTGGGAGGCTGAGACAGGAGTATCACAGGTTTGTGGCCATCCTCAGCAATTTAGTGAGGCCTTCCACAACTTAGTGAGACCTTGTTCCAAAATAAAAAATAAATTAGGGCTGAGGGTGTAGCTCAGAGGTAGAATGCGCCTGGGTTCAGTTCCTAGTACCACACAAACACACACACACACAATGAATGAATTGGATATTCATTCTGCTATAACAGCAGCTTTTCCTCACTGATGGTCCAGGCAGTCATGTGGACTTTTCTCTCTGGACAGGGCCATGGGAAACGCCACACCTTCACCATGGCTACATGGTGACTGGGTGTTTTTAGTTTTTCACCTAAGTTTGATCCTAACAGGTTATATGCCAAATATGAAATCTCTGTGAATCTTAATTTTGTGAGAAAAAGGAGAGGGAGGAGGAAAACATGCCAATACCATTTGATCAACCTCATGTCTTCAGGATGGACAGTGCTAAAATATACAATATTACTAATGAGTGGACAGCAGCAAATGGGGTCGGGGTGGCGGGGGAGACAGAAGACTGATTTTGCTTTATCCTTAGGCCATATATTCTAACAATAGTGATTTTAACTCTATTCCTAAGGAGCAGCTGATTAAGCAACATTTTATAGTAACATGTAATTAGCCTACCATCTTCCTATGCACTGTGGAAAGATCACAAGATACTACCCTGGATTGCTTAAACAAGATTACTGATAGCTGCCATACATTGGGAAAGCTGTGTCCTAGAGCCACTTTCAAATCTGGGGTGGACACATTTCTTTTGGGAGCAGCATATCCAATGTGAATGATCTTTCACAAGTATTTTCTCTCCTGTTCTTTGTTCTTCTTGGCCAAATGTAGCATTCAGTCAGGAACTGACAAAGGGGATGAAACTCAAGACTACTTGCTACTCATTAGGTTCTTTGAACTATGTGAAGTTTCAGTTATCCATGTCATCAATATTCTACATTGCTGCACCCCCTCATATGCATATACTATAGCGTAGATAATGGGAAACTGAATGGTTGTATCTATAGTCTTACACCGGAAGATTTGTTGTATTGATTTACGATGTCTCCTAGATTCTTAGAAAGGGAGGCATCTGCACCAGGCAGCTGACTCTTCCACCACTAAAATTCCTGGGAACAGCCTGTGATTCTTGGAGAAGGGGAAAGGATTAACTCTCTAGACACAAGGCAAAGAAAGACACCCGCAGGCAGTTGCGTTGGGCACCACCTGACCACAGCCTGTGTCAGACATGTGTGTCACCTTACACCTTCTTTTGGTCTCTTGGGTCCAGGTGTTTTTCTGCTCCCTCAAGGCCACCTGGAAAAGCAGTGTGGAGCAGGTAGAGTAGTACCACCTGGTGCTCTCGGCATCCTGGACACAGGCATGAAACATTCTGTCCTGTTCTGGTTAATGCTTTCTATGTTATTGTGGTACACTTCGGACTCACATTCGGTTTTGGAGGTCGTGTGTGTGTGTGTGTGTGTGTGTGTGTGTGTGTGTGTGTTACTGGGGATTGAACCCAGGGGCATTTGACCTCTGAGCTACACCCCCAGCCCTATTTTTTAATTTTTATTTGGAAACAGAGTCTTCCTAGGTTGATAAGAGTCTCACTACTTGCTTAGGCTGTTCTCGAGCCAGTGATCCTCCTGTCTCAGCCTCCCAAGTACTGGGATTACAGTTGTGGGAGGTCTTTGCATGGTATTTCCTCGGATTCAAAACTCCGCATATCTTTATTTTATTAGTTGAGAAAAGAAAATCCTTATCCCTTTTAGTCCCTTTTATCTTTAGCTGGGCGTGGTGGTGCATGCTTGTAATCCCAGTACTTGAGAGGCTGAGACAGGAAGATTGCAGGTTCAAAGCCAGCTTTGGCAATTTAGAGAGGCTCTCAACAACCTAGTGAGCCCCTGTTTCTAAATAAGAAATAAAATCGGGCTGGGGGTGTAGCTTTGAGGTAGATGCCTCTGGGTTCAATCCCCAGGACCAAAAAAAAAAAAAAAAAACAATTAGCATCTTTAAATGAGCATTGACATACTGGTTTACGATGGAAAGGGGCTTTGAACTTATGGACTTTTGATATTCATTTTTTTTTTTTGGTGGCCCTGGGTATTGAACCCAGGGGCATTCTACCTTTGAACTATGCCCCCAGCCCTATTTTTTTTAAAAAGGGTCTTGCTAAGTGGATGAAAGTCTCACTAAATTGCTGAGGCTGTCCTTGAACCTGGGGTCTCTCCAGTCTCAGCCTCCCAGCCTCCCAGTTACTGGAATTACAGGCATGCAGCATCACACCCAGCAGGACTGTTGGTATTCTTTAAAGGAAATGGAAAACTTACATGGGGAAGTGCTTGTGATGTGGGAAGGCACTACAGTAAATACTGTCTTATCTGGTAGATTTGGGAAATGGATTATTTTTATTAATAAACTATTCTAGTTAATAGGGATTTCTGAAGTATTCCTTACATGATAAAGTTATAAAAACTTCAAATACACTGCTACTAAACATACTTAGCACTTCAGCTAAACAGAAAGTACTTTATGTGCTTCACAAAACAGTATAAGATGTTTAAGAACTTTGGATTTACCAATTCTCTCTTCTCTCTCTCCTCTCTCTCTCTCTCTCTCTCTCTCTCTCTCTCTCTCTTTCTTTCTTTTTCTTTTCTTTCTTTCTATGTGATGCTGGGGATTGAACTTGGGGTATTCTACCTCCAATCTACACCCCCGGCCCTATTTTATTTTTTATTTGGAAACCGGGTCTCACTAAATTGCTGAGAGCCTCTTTAAACCTGCAATCCTCCTGTCTCAGCCCCCCAAATACTGGGATTACAGGCATGTGTCACCACACCTGGATTAACATTACACTTTAGATATATAGACCTAAAGTAAGTTGACAGAAGTTTGTATTTTATAAATATTACATCTTTTTTCATTTTCATTTTCATTTTTTTGCAGTACTGGGGATTGAACCTGGGGCATTTTACCTCCAAGCTACACCTCCAGCCCTATTTTTTATTCTTTATTTTGAAACAAGGTCTCACTAAGTTGTAAAGGGCCTCACTAAGTAGCTGAGGCTGGCCGTGAACCTGGATCCTCCAGTCTCAGCCTTCCAAGTACTGGGATTACAAGTGTGTGCCACCATGCCCGGCTCTTTTTTTATTTTTATACATGGGGATCCCACCATGTTGCCCAGGCTGGTCTTGAACTCATGAGCTCAAGTGATCCTCCTGCCTCAGCCTCCCAAGTAGCTGGGCCTATAGGCCTATGCCACCAGACCTGGCTTTACATCTATTTTTATGTTTTAAAGAATTTAAAAATTATACAAATAACACATGTCTATTGTAATTAAAAGTTTACAACAAAGAAAAAGAAGAAAAGAACAAAACAATAACTGTCCCTAATTCTACTATGTCAAGGCCAGTACCAAAAAAAAAAAAGGATAAGTATAGGAAAGGCAATATAGAAATCTAATATATATATATTATTGATCATATAGATCTTTTAAAGAATTATTTGTAATTAAAGATTGATGCTAGTTTTATTTATTTATTTATTGTTTCTTGGTAATAGGGATTGAACCCAGGGGCATTCTACCTCCAAAATACACCCCCAGCCCTATTTTATTTTTTATTTTGAATAGGGTCTCACAAAGTGACTGAGGCTGGCCTCAAAATCTGATCCTCCTATCTC
The DNA here is from genome assembly GCA_004027185.1 of Glis glis. Lineage (NCBI taxonomy): Eukaryota > Metazoa > Chordata > Mammalia > Rodentia > Gliridae > Glis > Glis glis. Next base: position 17,439 of record PVJS01039025.1, read on the forward strand.
GACCTCCAAAGTACTGGGATTATAAGCTTGCACCACTGCACTCAGCCTACTTTTATTTTTAG
>PVJS01039026.1:0-19115 GCA_004027185.1 Glis glis
TATTGTTATTAATTTTTAAACAGGGTGTTGCAAAGTTGCTGAGGATTATACTAAGTTTCTGAGGCTGGCCTTGAACCTATGGTCCTCCTGTCTGAGCCACCCAAGTACTAGGATTACGGGCATGCTCCACCACACCTGGCTCTAATCAGGTTCTTTATTATAGATAGTGTGATTTTTTTCCCCTCAAATGTTTTATTTATGGTGAAACATTGAATCTAATGTTGGGAAAATGAGCATGTTATGAATAATTTATGCATGTTTGCTGTTTATAGTTAGTCCTTGTGAATAAAGGTATGGGTAAACTAGTGGATATGGTTGAGTTTAAAAGGAAGGTGTTGGTTTCTCAAACCGTTTTCATTTTTAAATTAGTAATTTAGTAATTTGGATTTCCTTTGCTTGACAATTATATATAATTTTGATTTTGGGGGGTTACTGGAGATTGAACCCAAGGGCATTCTACCTATGATCTACACCCCCAAGCCCTTTTTATTTATTAAAAAAAATTTAAAACAGAGCCTGGCATGGTAGCGCATGCTTGTAATCCCAGTACTTGGGAGGATGGGACAGGAGGATCACAGGTTCACGGGCAACCTCAGCTACTTGGTGAGACCTCTGCAAGTTAGTGAGATCCTGTTTCAAAATAAAGAATAAAAAATAGGGCTGGAGGTGTAGCTCAGAGGTAAAATACCCCTGGCTTCTATCCCCATTACCACAAAAATAAAAAAATAAAAAAATTGAAACAGGGTCTTGCTAAGTGCTCAGGGCCTCATCTTTCTGTGTTGCTGAGGCTGGCCTTGAACCTGCAGTCCTCCTATCTTAGCCTCCCAAGTACTGGAATTACAGGCGTGTGCCACCATGCCCTACTTTAGTTTGAATTTTTGCCTCTTGATATAACTTTCAGAATAATTTAATGATATTATAGTTGTAAAACACCCTTTTATCAAACTATACCTTTCTGAATAATTTAATACTGCTTCAATCGTGAAAATACCTTTTTATTAGTGTGCATCACAGTTGGACACTAATGATGTGTCAATGATACAGCCAATTGTGGTGCACTTGCAATCCCAGTACTTGGGAAGCTGAGACAGGAGGATCATAGATTTGAAGGCAGTCTCAGCAACTTAGCGAGACCCTCAGTAACTTAGAAAGACCATGTTTCCAAATAAAAATAAATAGGGCTGGGGATGTAGCTTGGTGGTAGAATGCCCCTGAGTTCCATTCCCAGCTCCACAATACATACACACAAAAAAGTAAATGATAATGTAAGAATCTGTACAGAGGTGAGGTATTGTTAGGCTTATGTAGGGGAGTCAAGTCATATCTCTAAAGAAACCAGAACAAAATAAAATGGTATTAAATACTACTAATAGCTAACTTTTCAAATGCTTACCATGTGGCCAGCATGCTACAATCCTGAAAGCTAGATATTATTTTCCTGGTATTAGAGAGGACGTAACTGAGGCTTTGAGAATCCAGTTACTTTCCCTGGGTTACACAGGTAGTGCGTGGCGGATATGTGATTTGAGCCCGTCTGGCCATCTGCAAAGGCTATACACAGTTTATTCTTGGTCAGCCTGTGCTCCTAACCACTGTGCATCTTAAATCCCACCTAACGTGGGGGACATGGATTAATTAAAATAAAACTATATACCTCTGAAGATTTCATTATTAGAAGTGGTTGTGGCACTTCTGGTCTTGAGAAGTGGGACAGTTCTTGAATTGTGTTGGAGTCTGGAGGCTGAGAACTTGGAGCCTTTCTAGGTCTATAAATCCGTGGTGTTCTAATATTTCTTAGGTATCTTTCCCTGTAGTTTTCAGCCTTTGAAATCACAGGTCATTTGCATTTTTATCTTTTGAGGCTTTTTCCTTAAAACAGAAATAAGGAACTACATATGATGTTTTCTTTATTCATAGGGTACACTGAGGAATACACAAGTAACATTCTCTGTTTAGGATGCTCAATTCCCAAATTATACTCAAACTAGTACACTGTGAAGTTCTCTGCTTGGTTTTTGAACTTGGCTAGGGGCAGCATTCCATTGCTACCCAGCTCACTAGCCTTATATCATTACCAGCTCTGTGTACTTTTTGGGATTTGGGTGATGTTCTAACACTATATAAATAATTTTGTCATTAGGTGCAATGTAGCATCCCATAATCTCACCAATATGTGACTGCTCCATTTATGAGAACTGCCAAACAGAGTCCCCATCTCTTGCTCAGCTGACCAGCTTCCCTACCCTATACTACCTCTTGCAGAATTTTCTTTTGGTCTGTCTTCATACCAGTCTTGCTCTCCTATCTAGCCAGCACACACTAGCCTTCTAGGATTGTATGGCTCCTTAGGTTTCCTCCACAATATTTTTTCTCAGTCAAGTCTCTGATTTTTCAGTTTAGTTATCTGGACTTTAGGTTGAAGATGTTGCTGATAACAACACCATAGAAATAGGATAATCCTGCAAACCAAATAAAAATTTGGTCATTCTCTATCTCTGTCCTATCTCTTTCCTTTTTCTCTTCTCTTCTCTTCTCTTCTCTTTTCTTCTCTTCTCTTCTCTTCTCTTCTCTTCTCTTCTCTTCTCTTCTCTTCTTTCTCTTCTCTCTCCCCCCCACATACCACACAAACACACATTCACAGATTCTTCATTGAAAAACTAAAATGTAAACCTGTTATCATACTCCTGACAGGATATTTCCAGGCTTCATCCGTCTTTTTTTTTTTAACCTCCTTCCAAGGAGGTAAATATTGTAGTGCAATTTTAAGTGTATGTTTTTAATATCCCTTGTAGCTTATTTAAAAAATAAAATAAGATATCACATTTAAGATTCTGTACAGCCCCCCCAGGTAATGGTTCATATGGATACAAGACATTATTTCTAACAGACGCCATGCCTTAAAGACCTCTAGGGTAAATTCCCTTTGTATTCACTCTTTGAAATCTGACAACTATATTTTAAAAGACAAACTGGATATTTATTACACTTTTACAGAGGGGAGAAAATCATTATTTTAAATGAATGGAATGGAAAAGGAAAAAAGAAAAAAATATATCCCCAAATGGATGCAAAATATACTATTATATAAAAGCACTCTGACTGCAGAGTAAGGAAGGGCCTTTATGATTTTTCTTTTACAAGTGTCTTGCTTGCTTCTGACAATAATTGAAGCTGTGTGTATTTGGACCACTTCTAATCTGTTGTTTTGAGGTGTTGAGTGTCTTCATTATGGTTAGTCTCCATAGCATGGAAAATGTACATTTAGGAAAAGAAAGATATTTTAATGCTACTTCCATCTCAACATTTGTTTATTTGAGAAAGTTTTTATCCTTTTATTAAGGTCTTAGTTTAGGAAAATATGTTCACTTTTGCTACTGTTGGGTATGCACAGGTGTCTGTCCCTGACACACTGTATTTGGGGCCCCTAAAGCCATGAGGTAGATCCTCTGTTGCCTTTCCTTTCCCTTAAGCCTCCTTACCTCAAGGATTCATGCTTGCTTGTTTCCTGGGGGTCAGCTTTTATCTCCTACCCTCCTTGGGCACATCGTCCCATCCATTAAATGACTAATTCCTGCCCATCTGTTTTTGTTCACATGTATCTGTTGCTCAGGCTTGGTCTTCAGTCATGTGATGGGCCTGCTGGTCTCCTGAGCTGCCAGCCCACAGAGGTGGCTGCAAGGGGCAGGCAGGAGCTGAGTCAGGGCCACTGCTCACAAAAAGCACGTGTGTCCATTTCAGCCTTCCATTTTCCTAAAGAATAGAGTCCTGCATTTTAGTATATTTCTTCCTATTAGTCTCTCTGCTTTTCTTTGTTCTTCATTTCATACTACTAATACAAACTTAACAGTCCCTTTCTTTAGAAGAAAGTCCATGTGTAATTGAGAGAACATTGTGAGGATGGGGTTGGGTATATGGTTTTACCAAAATCCCCTGTACTAGTTCTTTTGGCTCATTTCTAAGTCTGCTTTCATTATTCTTTTCCTTCATAAGTATTTATTAACAACTTTTATGTTAAGAGTCAGTGCTTGTGCTAGCACTGGTGATGTAAAGCCAAACTTGAAAAACTTGGACACACAGCACCTGCACATAGTAGGTCTTTAGTAAATCCCTGGTTGACAGAAAGCTTAGTGCTTTCATTCATTTGCTAATGCTCATAGCCTTGATTAAATAATCCCTGGTAGAAAACCATCAGTGGCTTCTCATTGCATATGTAAGTCTAGATAACACAAGGGTTTGCTGCAGCCTGCATGATTTGGGCCCTGTCTCCATCTGCTACCTCATCTCCCAATTCTGTCATCACATTAATCTGCTGTAGCAGCATTGGCCTTGTTTACTCATTCTGAAAAGTCATGCTCTTTCCTGCCTCAGGTCCTGTTACTACCTGCTGGTCCCCCTGCAGCAACACTGACACATGCCCCTGTCCCCATGCCCTTTGTTCTTCATTGCTTTCTCCTTTCTATCTCTCAAGTCCCAGCTAAATTGCATCTTCTCAGAAAGGCCTTCCCTGAATGCCCTAAAATATGCCTTCTGTTTTAGCATCCCCCCATCACTCTGTCATATCATTTTATGACTTGTGAGTATTTTGTTTGCTTGATTTTTTTCTTTCTCCATTTTATTTTAAGAATCATGATGGAAAGGGCCAAATTCATCTTGTTTACTGTTTTACCTCCAACACCTTCTATGTTGCCCATAAGATAGTAGCTGCTTAAGTAGATATGGTTGAATGAATAAATTAACTGAAAGTCCCAGGATGGTTGACAGCAGGCAAAACTGGATCCAGTGATTTAGGGATGTTATTGAGTCTCCTCCTTTCTTGACTCTACTTTCCTCTGTTTTGGCTTTATTTTGAAACAGATTCTGTCTACATGGATCACTCCAGAACATTGCTTACACTCCACCAGCTGTACCTCTTTCTCAGTGGTCCTAACAAAAGCCCCAGGATAACTAAGTGGATCTTTTGTATCATGTTTCCCTTGAACTTGTTAATGTGGTACAACAAATCAAATATCATGAATGGCCAAACTTGAGTTACATCACCACTTTGGAATTGAGAAGTGGAGTCAACCCCAACCAAGCCATGTGATTTGAGTGTGAAAGAACAAAAGGAAAATCGTGTCCCTGTCATTTAATGAAGGGGAGATGATGTTTTACAGGCAAAAAAACCTCTGTGACTATTATAGTCAGGTAAGGAAAACTGGGTAGGACAGTGATTATAGCAATATAGGATGGGGACCTTTGATGATGTTAGAGATGGTCAGCGGATTCTCAACATCTGATGGAGAAACAGTGAGACTCTGAATGAGAACAACGATAGGAATGGGAAATTGGAAAGGGACTAGGAATATGAGTAAAATTTATGTTATTTGTACTTGGGAAATTTGTCTAAGAGCTGAACTGAAAATTTCCTTTGTCCTATCTATGAGAAAATAGTTTGGGATATAAATTAATTTAGATAGTATCACAGAGGTCACAATTACTATATTGGTTATAGTTATTTAAAAATAGATAATGCTTATGCAATTCATTCCTGTTTACTCATTATAGTGCCTACGTAAATTTGCTTTGGAAGCATTTTAAGTTACTCCAGGTACTTTAGTGTACTAAACTTTTCTTTTAAAAAAGTAGAGTAATACTGGCTTTTTTCTGCCATTTAAATAAAATCTTATGGGCACAGAAACACACACACACACACACACACACACACACACACATACACAGTGATTCATTACTTGGTATTCATTTCTCACACTTATCACCCCTCCCCAAAAGTCAGGTATTAAGTATATCTGTAGAATTCATATTTTATGCTCGATCCCACAGTGAAAACAAATGAGTAGACTTGTGGTTGCCACTTTACTTGGTATATAGTTCATAAAAGCCAATTTCTTCTCAGTGGTCCAGAATGATAGATACGCATTTGACAGACGCAAACTATGTATGAGGCAGAGATGGTAAAAATCTGACTAAGACAGTATGTTTGTGGAACTGCATTTCTTCTCTTAGATATTGTTGTTGTTGTTATTATTATTATTATTATTGGTACTATTTGGACAATGTTCACTTGAGTCAGTAGTTTTCAAGCAGTCATGTATGTTTCTAGGAACATCTCCCACACTGGCTAACCTATCTTTTATCATAACAGTAGATCTCAAATGTGGGGGAGAAGGGATTTTAGGCAAATTTTTTTCTGTATATCCAGTATTAATATGGATATTTATATTTATATATAATTTTTTGGTGGCTCCCAATATTTTAGAAAATGAAAGCAGCTAAGAATGTGAACTAGTTTTTGTCATTGTTTTTTCCCTCTATCAGAAAGTTCAATATAATGAAAACATTTTCATGAAATCCAATATCCAATATAATTCAAGGCACATAGTGTGTGTGTGTGTGTGTGTGTGTGTCTGTGCATGTGTAGCAGTTGTATCATAGAGTTTCTCATTCAAGTGTAATGATTCTTCGCCTTCATTTTGTAACATTGCTGAGTTATCATCTGTTTTCTCAAAGAGAAATTTTAACTTTTTAATCAATTCATTTTTATGGAAAGATATTTTTCTATACCATTTTGTCAGAGGATTGCTGCCAGGAAACCAAGCAGTAGCTCAATGCCATTTCTGCAAAGCTTTAGGAAAATCTGTGACTTTCTGTTCCTTTATAATTGGTGGGAATGAAGACATTATAATTTGTGAGTTTATAAAGAGTGATTGATAAGATTATGCCAATCATTTTAATAGCAGTCTTCTGATTTTGCCAGGTTTTCAAAGATAACTAATGGCATTTTTATTTGCAATATTTTTTGAAAACTAAGCGAAGCAGAAGCTGGGAATTGGGGTCTTGTTTGCTCTAAAATTTGACTACTATTTAATATATAAGTAGCATTTATGTAAGTGACCATTTTCTCTGTCTGTCTTTGTTATTTAGAACTGGGATCAGGAAAAAGAAGATACTTATAGTACATAAACCCACAAACAAGAAGTAGAAACAGTGATGCTTTTAGAATTGAACTACCTGAAAACATCCAGGCCTGTGAAAACATCTTAATATTTTCTTTCTTTCAATCATTTTATTTTAGATAAAAATACTGGCAGATGGTAGTGATCCACTTGAATAGTGTTTTATTTAGTTTTTCCATGGAAAAAAGCTCCCAGAAAACTTTTGTTCTTTAATATGTTCAGCATGCATACGTTTTACATGTATTAACTGGTATTAAAAATGCAGTTTCTAATTAGATGTCTAAATCTGAGAGAAGTTGTGGTAAGTACCAACCTCTTAGAATTATTGAAAAAGAAAGTTTTAATGTTTAGGAGTTTCTTTTCAGCTATTGCAGCTCTCAGGCTTCTCTGGTTCTAGAAACTAAGAAATTTTCATTATAAATGTTTCTCAGCTATCATATTGTAGGATTTTTACTGGATGTTGTGTTTTTTCCATGATAAACCCTTCAGATATAGATTATGTCAAAACTTAGAGAATTCAGTATATTTATATTCTATTATGACCTGTTTTATGTTACAGGAAAAAAAGGTAGTGCAATTCTTTCTTGTTAAAGGATGTAAGTGGACATGCAGTGTATAAAGTTGATATATCTTCTGTTTCAGAAAAATAGTAGGAAATCTCTGAAGTAATAATGTTGCAACCTGGTCTTGTTTGGTGCATTTGTTTTACATTTTAAAATGTGGGAAGTGGTGGTGGGAAAATCCCTTCTCTCCAAATTTATCTATGAGTCACCTGAATCCTTCCTTCTGATAGTGTGTAATGAAGTGGTGCCTTCTGAATCAGTATTTCCACATTTGTGATTCTGGACTTCAGTTTGTATTCATCAGCATTTAAATATGCTTCTGCTTTGCTTTTCAATTTGTCATTTAAATTTTTTTAGGCAATAAACACATCTAATCAAGAATAAATTTTGCATAGATAGGGAGTGTCAATTGTTCTCTCACTTTGTCTTACTGACTAATGTCACAACTTCAAACCACAGATTAGGCACATAGATACTGGCTAATCCTGCCTTACAAATAATAGCCCGCACGGCACTGATTCCTTCAGTGTTTGGGCATTCCTAGGAACCTATGACGAATTGATGTTCTGCCTTATACCTATCGATTTGACGTGTTATTACACAGGAGCTCTGAGGAACAAGGAAAGAGCACTGGAGCAGAAGTCAGAGAAGCTGATCCAAAGCCCAGATCAGCCACCCACCTGCATTATGGGGAGGCCACTCTCATTCTGTGTTTAATTCTGCAAAATGAGGAAAATTAAAAGTATACTCTTTTCAAAATTTGTTGGAGGATCAAACAAAATAATAATCTTTCAGGAATAGTTTGTAAAATATGATTGTAAAGGTTGAACAGTTTTAGTTGGAACTTAATCTCTAGTCTTTAGCTTATATAGGTGAATGGTATAGAATTAATATTTTAATGAAAACAGAGTGTTTAAAGAGTGTTTGGTCTCAAACTTTAATGTATTTCTACAATTGTTTTTCAGGTACATGTGGTTTGAGGGTTATAGTGTAAGTGGGAAGAAATGATACATGGGACATCGTTTGTACAATTTTGTTCTCTTTTATTTTTGTAGTTCTGGTATCAGTTTTGAACTTTAGCTAAGTAGCAGTTTATTAAATATTACAGTGGTAGTAATCATGAAAAATAGTGGTCCTATTCATGTTTCTGTAATTAGAAAAGTGAATTAAGAATGTTTCACTCTTCATTTTCTCTTTTTATCCATTGTGTAACAACTCTTATTTTGTAACATATCTTGCTAGTACGTAGTCAGTTTTAAAGTACCTGAAAGAATTCTGTATATGAAAAATATAAAATGGAAGGTGGTTGAATTGTGCCCTTATAAATGACTGAAGAATCTTTGAAAGTCAAAAAAGGTGTATGCAGTTATCCCCTGAATCTGAAGGTCTGATAATGCCTGTGCCTCTTAAAGGAAAGGCAGCATTTTGGCAACTGTGATGGAGTAACCAACTTTCTAACACAAAGTAGTTCTTTCACATATATGGTATATCTCTTTCTTTAAGCCTCAAGGAAAAGAATTATATGAATTTCTGCACATGAAGAAATTTCCCACATTAATTTTAATAAAAGGAAAACAGCTGAACCTTATAACTGCCAAAAATATTAGAAAAAAATGGAAATAAATGTTCTAATATCTGTTCTTGAAATTGATATGAATGTTAGCAAATATAATAAAAAGATTTTTTTGTTCACAATAGAAATTGTGAATAGAATAAAAATTGGTCATGTTCGGTCAACGGTGGCATTCACCATCCCATTAGTGCAGACTGTTTAGCTTGAATATATTGTTGATTTTACTTTTTATTTAATTTTTTTCAATTAAAAATAATAATTTTATATATCTATGAGGTACAGTGTGATGTTTTGATCTATGTATATATTATGAAAAGATTCTATCAAACTAATAAACATATCTATCATCTCACTAATTTTCAATTTTTTTGGTGTGGCCAGAATGATAAAAATTGATTTTAGCAATTTTGAAATATACAATGCTTATTGTTAACTGTGATCCCCATGCAGTATAATCCATCACTAAAACTTAGTCCACCAGTCTAACTGAAACTTTGTCCCCTTTTCACTATGCTAAAAGTATTATATTAATTGATATAGACTTATAATACTTTTACATTAATTTTTCATTTTTTCCTTGTAAAAATAGATTTTTTTATTTCCTTCAAAAATCTTTGTGTAAGGGGATGGGAGTATATCTCAGTAGTAGAGTGCAGCGAGGCTCTGAGTTTGATTATAAGCACTGCAAAACAAAACAACACTATGTGTTATTCAGCTTTCTATTACTATGACAAAATATGTAGTATAATCAACTTAAAAGGATGAAAGGTTTATTTTGGCTCACGTTTTCATTTCAGAGCTTTCGGTTCATGGTTGTTTGGCTCTGTTGCTTTGGATCTGTGGCAGAACAGTACATCATGGTGGAGCATGTAGTGGAGAAGGCGATTTCTTATTATGGCAGCTGAGAAGCAAAATGAAAGGTGCAGGGGGAGAGGGGCCAGGGTCCCAGTATTCCCTTTAAGGGCATTCCACCAAAGACCTAATTTCCTTCCACTAGGCCAAACTTCCCAATGTTTCCACCACCTCCCAGTAGCACTTCCCAATGGCTGGGGCCAGACCTTCAACTCATGGGCATTTGGGGGACATTCAAGATCTGAACTATAGCAATCTGTGAACTCACTTTCATTTTTGCTAATTGAGGCTGAAGGTAAAATATGCTGCAGTCGAGTTGGAGTATTCTTTTTAACCATTATTGTGGGGCTGGTGCCTAACCTGCTCTCTTGACCTCCCTCATTTTTAAGATATTCTATTTGGCCGGGCGTGGTGGCGCATGCTTGTAATCCCAGTACTTTGGGAGGCGGAGACCGGAGGATCCGGGTTCGTGGCCAGCCTCAGCGCGCATGCGCGTGCGCGATCTCTCTCTCTCTCTCTCCTCTCTCCTCTCTTCTCTTCTCTCTCTCTCTCTCTCTCTCTCTCTCTCTCTCTCTACTTAGTGAGACCCTCCACAACTTCGTGAGACCCGGTTTCAAAATAAAGCTTAAAAAAATAGGGCCGGGAGTATAGCGCGGAGGTAGAACGGCTCTGGGTTCAATCCCTGGTACCACACACACACACACAAAAGATATTCTATTTGATTCTTTGTTATAATTGGTAAAAGAAGTAACATATTAACCTAAAATAAACACATCTATCTCCCCACAACTCTTTTCCCCCTCTCAGATCATTCTAAATCCTCTTTTCATTCATTTCACCCTTTACTTCAACTACTTTACCAGAGCAGTTCACTAAGTAGCAAATTGTTGATAGCTATTAATAATGAGTAGCTATTAATAACATTTTACATCTTTCATCACAAAGCAACATATTCCACTATTCTAGAACAGTTTTTGCATTGATAAAGTCAGTCCATGAGTGGGTGAGTGGAAAAAGAAAAAATGTTATGTAGAAGGTAACAGATAATTAAGTCATGAATTCTTGAACGACAGAAGTTCAAAAGCACATATTCAAAGTATACTTTAGGGTTATTTTCTTATCTTATGATGCCTAATATTGCCTTTTTCTTAAACTTGTATATGCAAAGATTATCATAATTTGCCTGGGAAATACTTTATCATTTCTAAGTTCTTTAAGGGCTGAGGCTCCCCCCCCCACCCCACATCATTCACAGGGTCTGATTCTTAGTGTTCAGTAAATATTTGTTGGATGAATAAATAATGATGTCATCAAGATATATAAATAAAATTCATTAGACATATACATCTATCTTTGTGCAGTATTCCATCGTGTGGATATAAAATAAGAGATAGATAGAAAACCAATGTAAGCTGATTTTCTAGCACTTTTATGATTTCCCTACCTCCCTTCTTCCTTCCTTCCTTCCTTCTTTGATTTCTTCCTTCCTTTCTTTTTGGTGCTGGGGATCAGACCCAGAGCATCATCATGCTAAGTACATATTCTTACCACTGAGCTACACTCAGCCCAAGATTTCTTCCTTAGCAATTGTTTTGCAAGGATCTGCACTCCCTCTTTTCCTCTTCTCCTTTCTTCCTTGTTCTACACATTGCAGAGCTCTGCTTCATATAGTAGTGACTCAATACTTTTTAAAATGTTTGCATGAATATTGTGCTTTACTTCAGTAGAAATACATTTTGCTTTTTGTGTAATTACCTGTTTCGTAGCTTGTATGGTAGAAAAGGTAACCATTTTAATGTTTTTTTTTTTTGCTTTTCTCTTTTGGATTATTTTTCAAGTGGCAGAAGATATAACTATAATTAATTTGAAGCCCATCAGGCAGAGCTTCAGGTGACAAATAGGACAAGATAGAAATACTAAGACTTCGTTTTCTGTGATGCTGTGGCAATATGTACAAAATATATTCTCTAGTTGGCTGACAGAAAAACTGGAGAATATGAATACAATGAGAAAAATGGCATCATTAGACATGAACTTTCTATAAAGTATTAAGATCTAGGACCTTTTGGAGATGTAAATTTTTATTGGTGCATTACAATTGTAAATATCCATAGGATTTGTTATTATATATTTGTACATGCACATAACATAATTTGTCTTTTGACTTGCCAATAATGCCAGTTTACATGGTCTACTACATAGAAATGGTATGCCAGTGTTTATTCAGGTTGTATTGCTGCTTGACCTTTGTATCCCTTTTGAATATTTTCACTTATTCCTTGGAAAGGTGGCTTCCTAACTCTTCTCCTTGTATTTTAATTATTATCATACTACTTCTACATTATGAAAAATGTTACTCCTATCATTGTTTATATCTTGGAAGTGGCATCTATATCTTGGAAATGGTATAATTCTTAGTAATGCATCAGTGATTAGTAGTGGCTTATTATATTATCCCAGCTATAATAAAGTCCCTAGAATATATACTTTTTGGTTATAATGATTTTTCTTATGTGTGGTGTGTTATAAAAGGCACTTCTTGGTTTCCTTTGCTTCAGCCATTCCCCAGTACTTTTCATAAATAAAAGCATCCTAGGCATTTCCTTGATTCAGGTAATGCAAGATTTCAGTCATTACCAGTTATTTTTCCAACAAATAAATTCTTACTCATATGGTTAAAGCATGACCACTTGGTCCTTTCTTTGGGATGGTCCTATCCATTGTAAGTATATATACATATATTTTCTCTTCTGGTTAGGATAACTTATTTATTATAGCTATATCATGTTTCTTTTTTATGTGAACAAGTGAACACCTTATAGGAATTTTTAAACATATGCAAAGTAGAGGGAACAGATAATGAGCCTATTAACCCTTAAACAATGATAAGTAAATGGCCAATCTTGTTCTACCTAAACTCTGCCTAGATCTTTCCAACCTCAGATTTTATTGAGGCAAATTCTGGACATTCTGTTTGTAGCTCTAGACATTGTATTATTTATCTCTAAGACTTCTTTAAAAGTAATACATAATTGTAATACCATTATCACCCCGATAAAAATTCCAGGTAATTATTTAATATCATGAAATACATCTAACTTTAAAATACTGTTTTACTGTAAAATACTAAATAAATAGTAAGACCCTATTATGCAATGAAGAAAAGAGAAGGCAGTCTCCTAGGGTCCAGGGCTTGCTCATAATGCTTTGTCAGCAGTGGCTGTTCAGTGAAAGCCTCCTTTGCCCACAGAGCTGGAGTATGGTGCTTTTTATTTGAGCAGTGATTAATCAATGCTCATTTAGTGGTTCGCTTAGTATCTTTAATGCTTTGTATCCTCTCAATTCTTAGTTCTCTGTCTTACAGATCGGTTTGTATTATGTGAGTGGTGGTGTTCACTGAGTGGTGAGGAGCCAGGCTCCTGTGCTGTCATGGGGACAGTACTACCTGCACGAGGGCTCTGGGCATCAGACTTATAATTAAAGACCCTACAAGCCTTTCTAATGTGCAGCTAAGGTTGAGAAGATTGTTCTAAAGCATACGATTAGGGCTTAGTACAAATAATAGCATTATCTAGTATTATATTTTATCTTAACAAGTTCAAGATTGTATGTATAAATATAACTAGTAATTCTATTAGCTTTGTTTCACTTGCTGGGTATTTCCTTCCCTTTTGTTTTGTTACTTTTAAGGGATAATTATAGTAGTAGGAAACATTCTGTCCACCAAAAAGCCTATCGAAGAGGTTAAATGTTCTTGCTAATTAAAGAAAGTACTAATTGGACAGACTGTTGTTCTATATTAGTTATTTTCTGTTTTTTAAATAAGAGCACAAAGTATTTTTTTAGGCATGCTACTTTATGCTTATTTTTCTTTTCACTATTTGAATGATTTAAATATACAGATGGAATTTATTTTTGGAATAGTTGATTTTGCTTTGGTCTATAAGGTAGGACCAAGACAAGTGTGTCTCTTGTAGTGTCCCAAAATTTTATAACTCTTAGTCCCTATTCACACATGACCTATCCCTGTAACATCTATCATATATCCATCTATCTATCTATCTATCTATCTATCATCTATCTAGTTTTTTATTTACCATTTGTAATAGGACTCTATTACAGCCCTGCCAAAAAAAAAGTGTTGCTAGTCTGTTGGTTTAACGAAGAATTCTTGGAATTCTTTTAATAACTTTTTATTCTGCCCAGAGGTCTCTTGTTATGCTCACATGAGCATCTGTATTAGTTTTCTAAGGGTGCTATAATATCAGAACTTGTTCTCTCATGGTTCTGGAGGGTAGAAGTCCAAAATCAGGAGTCTGAGGGTCAAGCTCCCTCTGAGGCTCTAGTGGAGAATCCCTTCCACCCTTCCTCCTTCTGCTAGTTCCTTGTAATCCGTGACATTCTTTGGCTTGTAGCTGTATCACTCCAGTCTCTGCTTCTGTTGTCTGAGGCTTTATCTTCAGTTCATTCTTATGGCAAAGGGAAGTATCAGTGAAATGTCTATAATCACATAGTTGTCCACAGAGTGGTATGAGTGAAATGTTAACTATTTGCTTCTTAGTATGGAATCTTTTCTGTGTTATCAGTTTGTTTTTTCCCTTTTCATAAGTGTCTTTAGATATTAACATCTGATATTAAGATGAAACGACAGATATTAACATAGGACTTTAGAGCTCTTCTAATCCAACTGCTGTCATTTTACAGCTGGGGAAAGGGAGGTCTGGAGAGGTTAAGTGAGTTGTTGAATCCAGAGGTAGGTGACGACATTTCTAGGTGGGTCCTGAGTGTTAAGTATTGAATTGCACGTTTGATAGCACCAGGAGGACACTGATGAAAATCAATAACAAGCTTGAGAACAAATACTGTGAGAAATTGAAATAACTTAAAGGCAAAGGTAAGGAATAATTAAATTAATCAGTAATAGTGTTCTTTTGCTGCTGAAAGCAAATAGAGAGATGGGAGCTCAAAGATCAAGAGAAATAGATGCAGGTTTGTTTTCCAACTAGAAATTCTGACAGGACTGTTAAAAGTTGTTATGGAGAATTTGAAGAGTAGCAAACTCTACCATCTTTATTCAAAATAAAATAAAAAAAACCAAAATTGACATAGTAGTTTGTTCTTACCTGGAATTTTCAAAATTATTTGAATCCTTTTGTTTGCATACTTTACCTCCAGACTCAGTCCACATCATTGTTCCCCCCTCAGAATGCAGCTTTAAGTTTATTTTACAAGGAGGGACTTCCCCCTTTACAATCACAATCTCTGAAAACCTTGAATTCCTGGCTCCTCAGTGCCTGATTTTTTATATCTGTTTCCCTTGTAAAACAGGGCATGATATAACTGGAGGCTTTCAAATCTCTGACCTTCAGATTACAGCATAATATTCATACTTTGAATTTCCTCTAGAAGGATTAAGGTTGTTCTAGCAGGATCCTTGAGGCCTTCCAAGAGATGAGGACAGGGGACTGATTCGGTGTTCTCCTAGCTATCTAGGCTTTGCCATGGAGTCAGCAACTTAATGCATTTTCTAGCTAGAAATGAGTATCATTACTTAAGTGATATGACTACTTCCTGTCGGGTAGCTTCTGCACTGACTTTTCTTCATTTCCCAGTTGCTCTGGTACTATGCTGGCAAATTGACACTACCTCTATGTCATTTATATAAAACTATATGCTCTTTTCTATAAATTGTCTTTTACATATATATAACTTTCTTTTTTGATAAATGCAAGCAATTATCAGCTCATGGGTTTTTGTTTTATTTCGTTTTAAATTTATTTAACTTCTTTTCTCCCAAAGGCAAAAGCTGTCTTAATACACGACTAAAGCCAAGTAATTAACCCTTGCTTGTTAGGGACTGCACATACAAGTCACTTTCTTTGGCATGGAAAGGGAAACAGTTGGCAATCAGAAAGTCTTTAAACCTGCCTCTTTCTCTTGGTTCCAGTTCGAAATTCTTAATACCAACCAAAGTTTAAAATTTAAAGGCACTGGCTCTGGGGACTTCAGGGGAGGTTATGGTTATTAGCACTCTTTCTGGTTGTCAAAGAGGGGACCTATTGCCTATGTTTAGGATAAATTAAGGAAGAAGAAGACATGATAAGTAAACATGGGCCAATTCTAAGTAACAAGTATCTGAGCTTTCTAGCTGGTTTATCTGATGGAAAAGTTAGAGAACCTTTACATTACTAAATTATATTTTGTGGAGGGTTAGCATTGAATTGCTTTTTAAAAAGACAACTAATCAAGAGTTATGCAGACCCCTGGTGGATGATTATGAAACATAAACATGGATCCATGTATGTCCTGATGTATTTACCCTCAGCATTACCATTATCAGCCATACAATTTTGGGGACAATTGCTTAACTTTTCTGAGTCTCAGGTTTCTTGTGTAAAGATGGGCCCAGCATCACTTGCCTTACAGTGTTACTGTGAAGATGAAATTAAACTAAAGGGGGTAATGTGGGTAAGGAGCCTATCTCAGAACCTGGAACAATGTGAGTGCTGCATAATTGGTACAGTAGACATTTCTGTATGTTTGTAGAGCACTACAACATTTTCTCAAAGAACATATCAGTTTGTCTTTCAAATGAAACTGTGAAGTGGTCAGGGAAGGTGGTAATAGCACCTTTTTTTTTTTTTTTGCGGTACCGGGGATTGAACCCAGGGGCGTTCTACCTCCGAGCTACACCCCCGGCCCTATTTTTTATACTTTATTTTGAAACCGAGTCTCACGAAGTTGCGGAGGGCCTCACTAGGTAGAGAGAGAGAGAGAGAAAGAGAGACACAGAGAGAGAGACAGGGAGAGAGAGAGAGAGAGAGATAGAGAGAGAGAGAGAGAGCTGATGCTAGCCGTGAACCCCTATCCTCCGGTCTCCGCCTCCCAAAGTACTGGGATTACAAGCGTGCGCCACCACGCCCGGCTAATAGCACCTTTTTATAGATGAGAAAGTTAAGTTTAGAGTGATTAGTCCAGCTATTCATGCTAAGGTTTTCTAATTCCTAGACCAGAAGTGTCAACTCTCCACCCACCTTATTTAAACTTCAAATTTCTCATTCACTTATTTAACCTCCCAGCTGTAAGTATAACAATTCAGGGGACCAGTGCTTTAGTGAAATTCCTGATGTTTTCAAACTTGCATACAAACGAAATAGATATTTAAAGGGCTTTAGAAAATAATTTAAAATGCTAAATAAACATAAAATTGACTGTTTCTCTTAATTAAGTTAAGCTATTGCTTTCTTTTAATAGTAACATTTTCTTTACTTGGTGGTAAACTAGAAACATCTGAAAAACAATCATTTCCAAAAAAGAAAAGAAAAACTTTCTATAGCCATTTTTCTGTTCCAGTTAGTGGATTAGTCTCATTCAAATATCTTTTAATAGCAAATTCTATATTACTCCTAAGGCTTTTTGTTGACGAATGCCTAAGCATTATAGCTCCCTATTTTTTTATTTTGGAGGAACTAATTTTATTAACATGTGGCAATGAAACTGACACTTTAGGAATTAGGTTATCTTTTTTTTAAGCTGACTAAAAGAAAATATTTCCAATAATTGTTAACACTTGTAGAAAAGCTTGTGAAAAAATACAAGGAAAGTATTCCACTCTTCTGTCATACCTGGGTACTTAAAACCAGAAACACTGGCCCACTTACATTCAATACAGTGAAGGTTTAACTTACTCTACCTCCATCACTTCCTTCAACATAGAGAACTCAGGCAGGTGTTATTAATAAAAAAAAATAATAAAACCCCTTCTATTTTAAATAAGGATGCTATTCTCCCAGCTTTGAAGCTCACACATACTCTTTAACTTATCCCAGCTTTCGCTCATCTGGTCCTTCAATGGCTCCTTTCATGTGGTCAGCCCACGAGCCGCGCGCACTGCCGTTCAATCACGCCACTGTACATCGCCATTGTGAGGGCGGTTTGCATGATTTGCATTTCCTGTGCTGTTTGAGCTTCAATGAGCTCTAAGCGCCACGTATGAAGAAACCACTGCCAAATAATGCAATGATTTTAGTCAAACCAGATGAGCCTGTGCTGGAGTCAGGCTACCAAGTCCGTTGCGGGTGGGGAAGTGTTGTCAGGATATCCTGTTAGAAAAGGATTCTTCAAGATGTCCACACATGCAAGATGTGAATTCCTGAACAAATCTGGCTGTGTAATGTAGGCAGGTTACTTTTGGAAAGATAAGGCTATGAGGCCGAGATGAATAACCACGTGTATGTTATTCTTAGAAAATTTAGTCCTTTAGATTTTCGTATTATGTCATGCTGCCAATGTAATTATTTATTGTGTCAATACTACATTTTGATTACATTAATTTTCTAACCATACAGAGTGAAATTTAGTCAAAATTAAATTAAATACATTGATTATTTGTCCCCTTGTCCTGTGAAAGAATGCTTGTATTTTATTAAAAAATGATCGATACAAGCTGTCGGACAAGTATTACAGAAATGGCATAGTAGTGGGCCAATGAACAGCTACTAAAGTGGGGAAGAAAAAAAAAACATGTACCAGATACTAGTCTTCATGAAAAACATAGACAGATGGGGAGACAGACCTATATGATGCCACAAATAGATGAATATCTTGTAAGGATTTCAAACAAATGTTGAGAGAGCCAGTGAAATTTTAAAAGTTGGTTTAAAAGTATATCTTGTGCTTATAAACATAGTGTATTTATTCTGCTCACCTGAAACCCAACCTCTAAATTGTTATTAAAATATTTTACCAATATTAAGCACAAGCAATGTAGAATGAACCTATATATAAGCCCAGAAATATTAAAATGAATCTCACTAATAACTGACTAATTTTTCCTAGATTTCTTAGATATGTTGCTATAATGTCTACAAGAAAGACTTCAGTAGGAATCCTGTTAATTGTTGATGGGTAATAGTTTCAAAGATTTCCTATTCTTGTATACAGACAACTAAAGAATATTTATTCTCTTCACAAAATTGTACCTGAAAACTTGCTGTGGATGCTACTCAATAGTTTATAATTTATTATCAGTTCACTTGATTACATCCTATCAGCTAGTCAGAGCCTATCATGTATGCCCTACAGCACTTCTTTTTTTTTATGTTTTTATTGGTGCATTGTAGTCTCACATCACAATGAGTATCAGTTTGGTGTTAACATACATGCACACAGCTC
>PVJS01039027.1:0-19109 GCA_004027185.1 Glis glis
GGCTGGCTGCGAACCCCGATCCTCCTGTCTCCGCCTCCCAAAGTACTGGGATTACAAGCGTGCACCACCATGCCCGGCCTTGCTTTAATTTTTTAAAAAAGCTACATACAGCATTTTTTTTATTACTAAATCGGCATGTGCCAACCTACTCCGATTCAGAGAAAACCTGAAGGTACTAAAGAGGAAAGTGAAAAACCACCGGAAGTGCCGTGCCCCGCGGCGCCTGGCACCCTGTGGGTGGTCACGAAATGAATGTTTGTTTTTGAAGGAGAACTACCTCCCTTCACATCCTGTTTATAAATCTTTCTGACAGTATTTTCCCCACGAAAGTTATTAATTAAAAGACAAAAAAAAAAGAAAAGAAAAAAAACCCAGCAAGTTTTTGCGCCCCACTGCAGGAGAGGTGTGACCTCATTGAATGCTCACAGGAGCCCCATGACGCTGCCGGGGACTTGCCCACGAGGCTGCCGCTTTGAGCTGGACTCCTAACCACTCTTAGATACCACCTACTCATGTTCTTCCGCCTCCTACAGCTCGGAACGCGAGGGCTCTGCACAGACCTGCCTCGTTGGACCCTGCCTTTGCCTGATTCAGAGCTGTGTGACGGTGGGCAAAGTATTTGACCACTCTGGGCTTCAGTTTCCTCCCGGATTGCCCAGGGTGGTGGGAGAGGAGCAGAGGACAGGACTGCAGGGATCAGGCGATTCCCAGCTGCTCTTGTGATTAGCTTGCCCCCCCCCCCACATTGCACCAGCTTCCCCTGAAATTTATTGACCAGCCAAGGGACTGTCGAAGAGCACCCGAGATCAGCTCCTTGGTCCCTGCTGCCCCCTGGTGGCCTGCGCTGGCCCCAGTGCCTGTAGCCCTCCCAGTGGCTCCAGGTCCAGCCCAGAAAAGTTGGCCTGGGAGACGGCACCCACCTCTCCTTTATCTCCCCATTTCTCCTCAACGCCCCCCCCCCCAGAAGCTGGCACAAAAGCCTGATGCACATTAGACATTTGCTCCAAAGGCCAGCTGTGGGGCAGCGGGCCAGTGTGTAACCTCTCTGTGCTTGCATCTCATCTGGAAAAAAGGGAATAATACTAGTACCTATACCATGGCGTTGTGGTGAGAATTAAATATGTTAATACATGTTGAGACCCTTAGAATGTGTCTGTGCATAGTTAGTCCTTTAAGTGTTTGCTAATGTTATTCTTGATGTTATACTGAGTGGGTCTGTGGATGATGGTATAGGAGATGAGGGTAGAAAGCATGATTAAAGGTAATAATGACTCTCTCAGTTTAATCTTACTTTACTATAAAAAAGGACAGAACAGCCAGAAAGGTGGTCCACGCCTGTAATCCCAGTACTTGGGAGGCTGAGACAAGACGATCGGAAGTTGGAGGCGAGACTTGGCAACTTAGTGAGACCCTCAGCAACTTAGTGAGACCCTGCTTCAAAATAAAAAATAAAAAAGGCTAGGGATGTGGCTCAGAGGTACAACACCCCTGGGTTCAATCCCTAGTACCTTCTTCCCCCCAAAATGACAGAAGAGCAGAAATCTAAGACAAATCCCAATGCCGCCATCCTATCTGCTTGCGTTTGTATCTGCCCACATCACTTCTATCTGCGGTCCAGGCGCAGGTTAGTGTTTGCATGTTTGCAGTTGTGTATCGTGTTTTTCTCACGGTGTACAGTCGTCCCTCAGTATCCTCTGGGGATGGATTCCAGCCCCCCTCCCCGGGGATACCCAAACCCACAGATGCTCCAGTCCCTCATATAAAATGCACAGTGTTGCCGGACATGGTGGTGCACGCTTGTGATCCCAGTACTTGGGAGGCTGAGACAGGAGGATCCGGGTTTGTGGCCAGCCTCAGCTACTTAGTGAGGCCCTCCGCAACTTAGTGAGACCCTGTTTCAAAATCAAGAATAAAAAAGGGTTGGGGGTGTAGCTCGAAGGTAGAATGCCCTGGGTTCAATCCCCAGCACTGCAAAAAAATAAAAAATTAAAAAAAATAAAATGCACAGTGTTGGCATATAACTTACACACCTCCTATATACTTTAAATCCTCTCTAGACTACTAGTGATACCTAATTCAATGTAAACACTATGTAAATAGTTGTCACTCTGTATTATTTAGAGAATAATGACAAGAAAAAAAAACAGTCTGCACATGTTTGGCACAGGTGCAAGTTTGGGGGTGTATTTTGTTTTGTGGTGCTGGAGATTGAACCCAGGGGCATTCTACCTCAAAGCTATACCCCCAGCCCTTTTTATTTTTTATTTGGAAACAGGGTCTCGCTAAACTGCTGAGAGCTTTGCTGAGGCTGGCCTTGAACCTGTGATCCTCTGGTCTCAGCCTCCCAAGTACTGGGATTACAGGAGTGCACCTCTATGCCTGGCTCAGACAAAAGTTTTAAATGTATTTTTCAGCCAGGTGTGGTGGTGCATGCCTATAATCCCAGTATTTAGGAGGCTGAGACAGGAGGATTGCAAGTTTGAGGCCAGTGGGCGGTTTCTTAGCGAGACTGTTTCCAAATAAAGAATAAAATAGGGCTGGGGGTGTAGTTCAGAAGTAGAACAGCCCTGGGTTAGCTCCCCAGTACCACACAAAAAAATATTTTTCAATCAGCGGTTGGTCGAATCCAAGAACACGGAGCCCTCGGGCTCAGGAGATAATCGTAAACAAAACCCGCACCTCTGTCCCTGCCATCTGCTCCCGCCTGCTCCTCTCTCTCCCTCCTGTTCGTCTGTCTCCAGCCTCTCAGGACCTTGCCTGGATTCTGCTTCTCTTATCCCCATGGATCTGAGCTGCTGCGCTTCCGACAGGACTTTACAGAGAAGGGGAGAGAGAGAGAGAGAGAGAGGGAGGGAGGGAGAGAGAGAGAGAGAGAGAGAGAGAGAGAGAGAGGGAGAGAGAGAGAGAGAGAGAGAGAGAGCGGGAGGGAGAGAGAGAACATGCTAACCTGATCCCAGCTCCTTATGACATCTGACTCCAACCACGGAATGGTTGACTCAGCCCCATACGAAACTCTGATCCGGGCGGCAGTCCAACTCTGTCCCCAGCCACCGAGGGGTCTCTGATTTGAGCCCCAGGCTGATTCCTGACCCGTGCTCTTGCCTGTCTGCAGCCTAAACCTGGCCACGCACTGACCCCAGCCTGAGACCGACCTCTGACCCTGGCGGCTCTGCCCCTGACTCCTGTACACCAACCCCGCCCCAGCAGGCTCCTCCCAGGCACCGCATTTCTCATTTCCAACAGAGCCCATGGCGCTGAAGGAGCCTAGCCCCGGGGCAAGTCCCGACTCCTGACCTCAAGTTGGTAAGATAACAAGTTTCCAGTTTAAGCCACTAAATTTGTGGCAGTTTGGTACAGAAAGCTAACACACAGTTCTAGACACATCCATGGCCTTCTTTTTCTCCGGCTCCTCCCCCTCTCCCCATCCTCACCCTCGTTCTTGGCACTCAATCTCCAAGTCCGGCTCAAGTCCGGCTCATCCCCTACCTCTAAGGGCAGCTCAAGTCCGGCTCATCCCCTACCTCTAAGGGCAGCTACTTTCTCTTCATAAAGTGGCTATAGGCAGGGCCAGCTCCCAACTGTGTCACAACAGGTGGCCAGAGGGACCCTCCCTTAGACTGCAATGCTCCAAAGTCCCCATCCTGAAATTCCTTTGTGTGTGTGTGTGGTACTGGGGATTGAATCCAGGGGCATTCTACCTCTAAGCTACACCCCCAGCCCTTTTTGTTTTGTTTTGTTTTGTTTCTGAAACCGGGTCTTGCTAGGTTGTTCCCTGTTGCTAGAGAGTCTCCCTGTGTTGCTGAGGCTGGCCTCCAACCTGCAATCTTCCTGTCTCAGCCTCCCAAGTACTGGAATTATAGGCATGTGCCACCATGCCTGCTCCCATCTTGAAATTCTTAACTATTTTATCTTTGAGTTTGAATCTTGTATGGGACCCGGGAGCAAGTACCAGGGCTAGAAGCCTCGGCTTACACATGGCCTCACATCCTGCCACCTGCCTGCTTCCCAGGGACAGGGTCTGGGCTGCCTGCTGCTCTGCCCATTGTGCCAGGCCTGCTTTTCTCTCCTTCTGCCTCTGGAGAGGGCCTGCGAGCAGGGCAAGGAGGATCCATGTCTAATCCAGGTACCGAGGCCCGCCATCTTGGATCCTTAACCTGTGTGTGTGTGTGTGTGTGTGTGTGTGTGTGTGTGTGTGTGTGCGCGCTGTGGATTGAACCCAGGGGCATTCTATCTCTGAGCTACACCCCCAGCCCTGTTTAATTTATTAATTTTTTATTTTGAAACAGGGTCTCACTAAGTTGCTGAGGCTGATCGTGAACCTGCGATCCTCCTGTCTCAGCCTCCCAAGTACTGGGATTCCAGGTGTGCGCCACCACGCCGGGCTTTCTTAACTCTCTTTGAACAAAAGGCCTGCATTGTCATCCTGCACCACACCCCTCAAATGACACCACTATTTCTGGCATGGGGTCAAGGCCTCCTCCCCACTCTAGACCCTGAAGCATCACCATCCTGTCCCTGCGTTTCCAGCTCCTTCTCTCCACCGTCTTCTCCCATCTCCCTGCTCTCCTGTTCAAGTCCTTTGGCAGGCCGAAGATTCCCTGCCCTCCTCCTGCTCCTCTCTCCTCTCTCCCCAGCTGCAGAGCCCCCAAGCTGTCTCTGCTCTCCGTCTCCACTTCCCCCCTGTGCACCCGCCTCTCCACGCTCCCTCTGCACAGTCTACCTGTCTGGCCTTGAAACCGCTTTCACTGAAGCCAGCCACAAGCTCTCGCTTCCCACCTGTGCTTTCCTGCAGCGCTTTTCTTTGCTTGTCCTCAAAACCGCCCCTCTTGGTTCTCCTGCCCCCCGCTGCTGGCTCCTGAGCAGACTGCTCTCCTGGGGCCTTGTCCTCTGCCCTCTCTTAAGCACCGGGGGGGGGGGGGCCTCCTCTGCTCCCCTCCTCTCCTTTCTTCTCCTCTCCTCCTCCTCTCTTTCTCCGTGGGGTTAACTACAACTTTTACTAAATCTAGGCTGGAGTTTCATGGGGCAGAGACCGTGCAGCTCAGCACCCAGCCCGGTGCCCGGCACGGAGTGTGCTCATGAAACATGCGCTGTGTGAATGAAGGAAGGAGTGAGTGATGTCTTCTACACAGAGCGGTCCAGCCCAGAGCTCTTGCCCGAGCTCCGGAGCCATGCATCCAGCTACTGTCGGGCGTATCTCAGTTTCCAGGTCTCCCACCCAGGTGTGTCACATAGCCTAGCTGACACACATCACCATCTAACGTGATATATATTATCATATATTACTATCTATTGTAAATATCAGCAACTCCTTTATTTCTTTCTGTGGGTATGGGTGGGGTACTGGGATTGAACCCAGGGGTGCTATACCACTGAGCTACATCCCTAGCTGTTTTTTGTATTTTATTTTGAAACAGAATATCACCAGGTTGCTGAGGGTCTCACTAAGCTGCTGAGGCTGGCCTCGAAACTGATCCTCCTGTCTCAGCCTCCCAAGTACTGGGATTACAGGTGTGCACCACCGCACCAGGCTAACTCCTTTATTTCTTATCTCTTAGCAGGTCTTCCGCTCTAGAAGGTAGACTCCAGGGAGGCAGAGATTTTTGTCTGTCTGCTTCACTGCTGTACCCCAGGGCCCAGAATGGTGTCTGATACATAGTAGGTCCTCAATAGATATTTCCAGAACCAGTGAGTGCATCTCAGCATGGACTTTCCCACAACTCAAACTCAGTGTACCCCAAATAGCTCTTTATCACCCTCCCCGCACCTCCTCCTTCTGCTTCCTGGTCTTGATTGCTAAATCTGCAGACCATGTATCACCCAGATGTCTCCTCCCAGGATTCCGGCGCTGTCCATCTGACCCTATGACCTTTCTCTCCAGCTCCTGTGCACCACAGCAGCCACCCGGATTTATGCTAGGAGCACCTTTTCCAAACACTCTGCCCCGGACCGTTCCCTGCTCCCAGCGAGACACACAGCCCTGGGGTCCTTAAAATGATGTCAGATGGCCCGGGCAGGGTGTCAGAGGGCACCGATCCGGGAAACCGGTTCCTTTTTCAGTTCTCTTTCTCCTCTTCTGATGAGCCTCCCGCGGGCGGCAACAATTGCCAGAATTGAATAACTCGGTTTTGGTTTCATTGTGCTTGTTTTTACAGTTCCCTTCTATTTATGGTAAAGGACGCTGGCTTTCCATGTGTGATGGAGACAATAACTTTATTTCCTTTGAAAATAAAGTTAGTTACATAAAAGGAGTGAACCAATATGAAAGAAAGGTTTGGTAGCTGGTGAGGGAGAGGACCCTGTGAAGATGGTAGCACTGACTCGGGGCAGTGTGCGGGGATGAGAGCGTGGGAACCACCAGGAGGCCACAAGCCAGGTCCTGGGCCCCCTCATTTCTCATCTCTTCAGACACCATGGCGGCCACCCTCAGACACCTGGATCCAGCATGGCTCCCAGACCACTCCACGTAATTCCAAAGCCCCTAGGCCTTACCCGTGCCTCTCCCTCTCCAAGTTTGCCGCCCCACCTCTCCACCAGGCGCCTCATCTTCCTCCCGTGGTCTCTGTGGCTCTGTCACCCACGTCTGCTTCTCTCCCTCTGGTGACAGCACCTGGTCCTCCTTGGAGGACGACCTCTCCCTCCTCCCAGTTCCCCTGTTCCTCCCAGATCTCCAGCTCTGCTTTCCAGCAGGGCCCGGACTCAGGCTTGACCAATCAGAGCACTCCTTCCCCAATCTGTACAGTGATTGGCTCAGGGACAGTCATGAAATTAAAACTGACCAATGAGAGCCTTTCTCGGTACTGTTGCTGGAATCATTCGAAAGACGCATTCTTTTTTATTCATAAGCTGGTAGGTGATGAGCCTTGACTTCTCACACACACACACACACACACACACACACACACACACACACTTACACTTTTGGCCACCACTGAGTCTCATTCAGCCCTCTCAAGGATGAGACTGAAGCCAATACAAAAGCAAGCAGATTCAGAGGGGGAAACTTCGAATCTGCAGAAATCATTTGAGTACCTTGATCTAGCCATGCTTGAAACCATACCTCTAAACATTGTTTTTTTAAGCCATGAGCCAATAAACCTATTTTTCAAAGCCAGCTCTATCATTTGCAACCACAAGGCTTCTGGTTGAAGCATGAGTTTATCTTTTATTGAGATAAAAGTCATACAACATAAAATTCACCATTTCAACCACTTAAAAATTCATAACCTGCTGGGCATGGTGGCGCACGCCTATAATCCCAGTACCTGGGAGACTGAGACAGGAGAATCACAGGTTCGAGGCCAGCCTCAGCAACGTAGTAAGACTCTCAACAACCTAGGGAGATCTTGTTTCAAAATAAAATAGGCCGGGCATGGTGGCGCACGCTTGTAATCCCAGTACTTTGGGAGGCGGAGACCTGAGGATCCGGGTTCGCGGCCAGCCTCAGCTCGCTCTCTCTCTCTCTCTCTCTCTCTCTCTCTCTACTTAGTGAGGCCCTCCGCAACTTCGTGAGACCCGGTTTCAAAATGAAGTATAAAAAAATAGGGCCGGGGGTGTAGCGCGGAGGTAGAACGCCCCTGGGTTCAATCCCTGGTACCACACACACAAAAAAAGAACATGCTAAAAAAATAGAATAAAATAAAATAGGGCTGGGGGTGTAGCTTGGAGGTAGAATGCCTCTGGGTTCAATCCCCAGCACACACACACACAAAACCCCATAACCAATTGGATTTAGTGTACCCACAATATTTTACCCACATCACCACTGTGTAATCACAGAACATTACATCGCTACCCCCACTCCAAAAACAAAAACCTCGACCCATTAGCCATTTCTCCCAACTCCCCTCCCCTGTGCCCTTGGCAACCACATGAAATTTCACTTTCTCAGGCCCAGCTACAGAGGTGCTTCCCTAAATTTAGGGCAGGACCATTCTCTCCTTTTATGCCTCTTTTATCTCTTATTGTGATTGTGTGTGTGTGTGTGTGTGTGTGTGTGTGTGTGTGTGTGTTTTACTGGGAATTGAACCAGGGGTATTCTACCTCCGAGCTACACCCCCAGCCCTATTTTATTTATTTATTTTTTTTGCAGTACCGGGGATTGAACGCAGGGGCGTTCTACCTCCGCGCTACGCCCCCGGCCCTATTTTTTATACTTTATTTTGAAACCGGGTCTCACGAAGTTGCGGAGGGCCTCACTAAGTAGAGAGAGAGAGAGCTGAGGCTGGCCGCGAACCCAGATCCTCTGGTCTCCGCCTCCCAAAGTACTGGGATTACAAGCGTGCGCCACCACGCCCAGCTTTATTTTTGATTTTTGAAACAGGGTCTAAGTTGCTGAGGCTGGCCTCGAACCTGCGATCCTCCTGTCTCAGCCTTCCAAGTACTGGGATTACAAGTGTGCACTACCACACCTGGCTGTGGTTTTTTCTTTTTAATAATGGAATTTTTCAAACATACAGAAAATCACTCCTTGGGTGTGTCTCCTGCGAGGCTCTTGTTGCCAAGAGCAGGGATTTGATTCCTTCTTCCATCCCCCAGTCCCCAGCCCAGGGCCTGGCCCAGACAAGGTTTTCTGTAATGCAAAACAAAACAAAACAAAAAAGGGAGCCAGGACTTACTCCAAACACCTTTGCCCTGGGCCGGACCAAGTCATGAGGGTTCTGACAAGTGTTTGTTGACTGCCCCATTGACATCCTTGGTAAACCTAGCCACAGCAGATGGTCCTCTTGACTGTGCGTGAGGGTTGCGGCAGGGTGGGGTGCGAGGGGTGTTAGCTGAACGGGTCACTTCCCACACTCTGACATTTAATTAAACCCAGAACTAACTGGCAGTTGCTTGCCACAGCCGGGTACCCCCTAAAGTTTCCCCAAGCCACACCTACTTCAGATGCTTAGAGGTAGAAGAGAGGGGAGGCGGAGGGGACCAGAGCTGGAGGCCATGCGACCTCTCTCCCTCCGTTGTCCCATCCGTACAAGGGGGCTAACAGTGTTAAGTACCCATCGGATCACTGGGGATTCAGTGAGTGAGTACTGGTAAGGTGCTTAGCACAGTATGCTTTTGCTAGGTTAACCCAGAGCTGCATGAGATGGTGAGGCCGGGCACATGCCGGGCACATGCTCCTCACTCCATTGTGTCTCAGGTGAGACGCCACCTCCTCCAGGGAGTCCTCTGGCTCCCAGGCCTCAGGTAGGTGCCTCTCTTCTGGGCTCCTTGACGCAGATGGTCTCAGACACCTCCAGTGCCCGGTGCCCAGTGCCTGGTACAGGGTAGGTACTGAATTAGTGAAAGGACACACCAGAACCCACATCGAAGGATGAAGGAGAATTGGGCGTGGTGGCGCATGCCTTAATCCTAGTACTCGGGAGGCTGAGATAGGAGGATCACAGGTTCGAGGTCAGTCTCAGCATCTTAGCAAGGCTGTTTCAAAATAAATCAAATTAGGTAGAATGCTCCTGGGTTCAATCCTTAGTACCAGAAAAAAAAAAAAGTTGGGTGTGGTGGCGCACGCTTGTAATCCCAGTACTTGGGAGGCTGAGACAGGAGGATCTGGGTTCGCGACCAGCCTCAGCTACTTAGTGAGGCCTCTGCAACTTAGACAGACCCTGTTTCAAAGTAAAGAATAAAAAATAGGGCTGGGAGTGTAGCTTGGAGGTAGAATGCCCCTGGGCTCAATCCCCTGTACCGCAAATTAAAAAAAAAAGGGGGGGGGAGGATGCGCAAGGGCTTTTGTTCTTGTCCCTGGCCCCTCTGCCTGGGACTCTTCCTGTGTCAGGCACAGAAGCCCTGGCTCGTCCTCCTGGCGTCTACGGGAGGAGAAGGTGTGCTGAGTCCGCTCGCACCTGTGCCCTAGAGCTGCCAGCGCTCACTGTGGGTCTGTGTCCCTGACATGGGTGGGCCATGGTGGGAGTATTTACACCACGAGAGGCAGTGAATGCCACACCTCAGGTCTGGGGTTTGTCTCTTGTTTGTCGATCGGCTTACCAGCGCACCACTAATCGCGCTGTGAGGGCCACATGAATGGCTGTTCTGGTCTGGGCAGGGCAAACTTTCCCACCACCAGGTTTTGTGCAAAAAAAAATCTCCCTCTGCCTGGGCCGCTCTTTCCCCCTCCTGGCTAACCACAGCTCCCTGCAGGCCCACGACCGACCTTTCGTAGGTAGGACAGGGCTCCTGCCTAATCAGCCCCTCCCTCCCGGGGGCGTGAGCTGCAGCTCTCAGTAAATGCTTGTTGATTGACTGACGGACAGTTCTTGGTAAATATTTTTGTGTGAGTTTGACCTTTCCCCCATGTGAATGTGGGGAAACCACGGCAGCCTGAACTTTCAGTAAGGCAGAGCCTCTTTGAGGAAGGGAGTCTTTGCCGAAACTCACCACAGCTGCCTGGAAGCCGAGTCATTGCGGCCAGTCCTCCCGCGTGTGCGGCCTCTTGGAGGAGCCAGGCGTCTCTGGGCCACGACTCCCTTGGATGCAAGAGGAGGTTGGTGACTTCGGGACAGGGGCTCTTGGTGGGGCAGGAGGCCCTGGGAGTGCGGAGGGGTTTGCACACACATGCACACGTGCGAGCATGTGTCTGCAAACGCGTGTGGGATTTGTCACTTGGATCGTGGTCTGGTCTCAGGGGATTGATGGAGGCTCAGGGACTGCAGGCAACATGGGGTACTAAATGTCATGCTGATCTCTGTCCCCTGCACCCCATCGACTCCTGCCAAGAGCCCAGGTTGGACCGTGTGGCTTCTGCCAGGAGGGTGGTACACACTCGTGTGTGTGCATGCAAGCAGCGGCCGTGGTGTTCACAGGCCACCCCGTGCGTGTGACAGGTTCAGCTGCGTCTCATGCAGTCAGCACCGGATACCTGGGCGCTGTCTGGTTTGGATACTGAATGCACCCCCCCCCCCAGGACTAGCGTGCATGCTCTAGGTGGGCGGGACCTGTTTTCTTCATTACTCCTTCCCGGCACCGAGCACTGTGCCTGGTACACGGTAGTGTGCACATATGTGTGCTTCACTTACCTGAACACGGTGAGCTTGGGTGGAGGGGGCTCTGCATGCTTTTCGCACAGGGACACGTGTGCCTGTGTGTGCATGTGCTAACAGAGTGAGCACGCATGAGAGGTACGAGTCCTCGCTGGCCTGTTGACCACGCATGGTGAATCTCACACGACGTGAGAGCCTATGTCTCCTATGTGTGCGTGAGCAACAGTGGGATTCCGTCCTTCCTTCCTTCCTTCCTTCCTTTCTTTTCTTTCTTTTTGAGGTACCGGGGATTGAACCCAGAGGCATTCTACCTCTGAGCTACACCTCCAGCCCTATTCTTTTTTTTTTTTTTTTGGAAACAGGGTCTCGGTAGGTTGCTGAGAGTCTCTCTATGTTGCTGAGGCTACCCTTGAACCTGCAATCCTCCTGTCTCAGCCTCCCAAGTCCTGGGATTACTGGCATGCACCACCACTCCCTGCTAAGAGTGGGATTTCATGCGCCAATTTGCACATATATGTATCTGAGATATGTTCGTATGTACACAAGAGGACTTGTGAGGGCATTTGTGAGAAAGAACATAATGTAGTGGTGAATGGCTCAGGTTCTGGAGCCAAATTGTCTGGGTTCGAATCCCCATTTCGTGTTGACCTGTGCGATCATGGACAAGTTAAATTCCTTGTACCTCCGTTTCTTTGTCTACAAGATGGGTCGATAATAATGTCTGGCTCTAGAGATGTTTAAGGGAAATAAGTAAGATACTCATATCTGGCATACAGTAGGTGCTCAATGTGTGCTCCCTGCTGCTGTTTTCATCTGTGTGTTGTACACACCTGTATATGCATGTATATGTCCCCCAGTATATTGGATCACCCAAGTCCTAGAGAGATCAGGACCGTCTCTGATGGGGACCCCAGTGAGCATGGGGCCCCAGGGGAGTCCCCAGGCTCCAGTTCTGAGGTGATTGGAGGTGGGGTGAGGGCAGGGGAGGGTCACCCTGAAGCTGTCGCCTCTGAGCGTCACACCCCTTCTCGTCAGCTCGCCTTCCTCCCAGCTGGTCAAAGGGAACTTGGTCTTTCCCCGGTCACTACTTGGTCCTCCAGCTTGGAGAGGCCAGTCCGCCTGGCCAGCTCTCCAGGGCTCAGGGAGGCAGAGATGGGAGGCTGGGTAAGCTCCCCGCGCTAGCAGGTGGTCCCCGGATGTGCCCATGGTCAGCACATCTGGATGGTGCTGGATGTGCCCATCGGGGGCTGTACCCACTTCTTCCACAAATGCCCATAAAATGCAAAGAGCCTGGTGCCTCTGAGGGGTCCAAACATGGCTGGGATGCCCCAGACGGAACCACAGCACTCCAGAAGACCGTGGTGGTGACTGGGCCCCCAGGAATGACGACAGAGGACGCCCAGGCCGGGGAGGGGCTGGGGCAGGAAGCGATCCTTGGGGTCATCTAACTCAGGGGTCCATCCATCCCCTGATCCTCACAAATCACCTTTCTTGAGCCACAGTACAGTTTGAGGTGCTGGGGGATGCTAGACGGGTCCCCCGCTTGGGACTTGAGGTCTCGTGCAGCAGCCATGCGGTGTGGTCGTGACCTTTGTGACTTGACGGCAGGAGCCAGGTCAGAGGGGTGCAGACCTGCTCCGGGGAGATCAAGGCTTGTCCTGCAGATGATGGGTAACCTTTGGAGGGTGCAGAACCTGCAAGAGATGTCCTCCAAGTTCTGTTTTTTAAATGATGGCCCTGGCTGCGGCCAGAACAGAAGGTTTGGGCAGGAGAGGTCTAAAGGCCAAGCGAGAGAACCCATGGCTGCAACCAGCTGTGCAGGTGAGGGTGCTGGCCGCTCAGAGCAGGGCCGTGGTTGAAAGCGAAAGCGACGGGAATTCCTGGCAGGTGGGTTGGGGGTGGTGAGAGGAGCTGAGGGGGACTCTGCCATTGCCGGGCTCTGTACCCGCAGGGCACAGGACAACGCGATGAAATAAATGCTCTTGAGACTTTATTCCTGGTCTGGAAGAGGTGAGGGGGAGAGGGCAAGAGAGCCAAAGTCCTTCAACAAAGCTCAGCTCTTCTTTTTATTACAGGTCTACAGAGTTAAGGCTGGGTCATCAAATCATCAATTGTCCCTGGCTAAGGAGTAGAGCATGGGCTTAGGAAAGCTTTAGAAGAGAAGTTGTTATCTGGCAGGTTTGCAAGAGCGGCAGAGGCTGCTGTCTCCAGCTCCCTCCTTGAGGCGGTCTTCCACCTTAAGCAAAGCAAGCAACAGGTGTAACACAGGAGGAAATGGCTTAGATAGCGCAGGGGCATCGAGGTCACTGTCTTCAGTTCCCTCAGGAAAGGCAGTCTTCTGCCAAAGCCAGCAAGAAGCTACAAATCCTTAAGCCAATATTATTTTTATTTTTATTTTTATTTTTTGCAGGGGATTGAACTCAGGGGCATTCTACCTCCAGGCTACACCCCAGGCCCTTTTTTTTATTTTTTATTTTTGAAACAGGGTCTCACTAAGTTATGGAGGGCCTCACTAAGTAGCTGAGGCTGGCCGCGAACCCAGATCCTCTGGTCTCAGTCTCCCAAGTACCAGGATTACAAGCGTGCACCACCACACCCGGCTAAGCCAATATTCTTTTGACTTAGAACAGTTTCCCACATGCCACTGCCTTTCTGGGGCCCAGCTCCCCTCCCCACACTTCACCCCTTTAGCCTGGCTCCCACAGCAGGTGGAATAATCATCACCGAGGTGCATGATCCCAGAGCCACTGTTGGCTGAGCTCCTGACCTCCAGGCACTGCGGGCGACCTCCTTGCATCCTCAGGCTTATCCTGGGGGTGGGTCTGCTTGCCTGTGCAGCAGGTGGGGGTGTAGAGGCTCATAGGGAGGGAGGCCTTGCCTGGACTCACCCAGCCCTAAGGGACCAGCTCAGCATGCAGGCATCCTGCTTCTGCATCTCCATCAGTGGTTCTCAGCTTGTGTGCAGTTGTGACCCCCAGGGGACACTACTAGACAACGTCTGCAGATTTTTTCAGTTGGCATGGCTGGGAAGGGGAGTGGTAGAGGCCAGGGGTACTATAAACCATGCACAGCTCACAGGACAGCTTCCCAACGCAGAATGGCTGGGGTCACCCTGGTTCCGCAGCATCCCTCAACTCCCAGGGCCCTGCAGACACCCCCCACCCATCCACCAGGGGTTTGGTGGCTCCTCCCCAAAACGGAAGTGAGCTCGTGCCAAGGCACTATGGGCCACAGCTGTGGCCGAGACAGTGGCGGTTCCTGGAAAACTGAGCGGGGCACGCTCCGTGGCTTCTCTTCTCCTTTTCAGTCAGCTCCGGCCTGTCGTCTGCAGATGTTATCCAGGGGTTCTACAAATCCCCAGCCTGGTCTGATGGCTGTGTAGCTTGTTCTCAGCCCTCCCCTCCTGAAAGCCTTCCATGGCTCCCAGCGGTCAAGGGATGGGGCCCTGCTCCTGCTCCCCTGCAGGGAAGCTCCTCCTTTCCTTCCAGACTCTGGCCTCGCCACTTCCCCCTTGTTCTCATGGCCGCCTGGTCCTTTCCACCCACACCAGGGCCCTCATCATTCCCCGAAGAGGCGGTACAGTCACACCCCGCCACTCTGGCTCACCAAAGAACCAAGTTTGGGCTTGGTTGATCCTCTCTGTGGTATGTTTCCTTCCTCTTTCAGCCGGCTCTGATCTTTATTTTTTCCCTTCTCTTTCTTTCTCCTGAGTTTATTTTGCTGTCATTCTCTGACTTCTCAAGTTATAAGCTAATGTTTGGAACATTAATGGTTAGCTTTCCTTCTTTTCTAATGTACAGGTTTTAAGGCTACAAATTTCCCTCTAAGAACTGCTATAGCTGCAACCCACAAGGTGGGATGTGTGTCTTTGCTATCATTCAGTTCAGTCTTTTGATTTTTCCACCTTGTCATTTTTCTCACCACCCCTTGAGTGATTCAGAAGTGTATTTCTTGGTTTCCCCATCCATATTTTTGGAATGCTTTAGGATGCCCTCCTCTGAATTGCTCTTTGTCCTTCCAAGTGCGATTCAAGTGACCACTCATGTGTGCAGCCTTCCCTGGACACTCCCTCCAGACCCCTGCAGGTGTAAAGCGGGGTCACCTCCCCTCTGCTTCCACTGAACTTTGTATACAGACCTCAGCATGTTTACATCACCCAGTCATGTGTAAATCTGTTAATATCCTTTCTGGTTTTTGTTTGTTTGTTGTTATTGTTGTTTTTGGTACTAGGAATGGAACCTAGGAGCATTCTACCTCTGGGATAGACCTCCAGCCTTATTTAATTTTTTATTTTGAAACAAAGCCTCACTGAGTTGCTGAGGGTCTCACTAAGTTGTTTTTGGTACTAGGAATGGAACCTAGGAGCATTCTACCTCTGGGATAGACCTCCAGCCTTATTTAATTTTTTATTTTGAAACAAAGCCTCACTGAGTTGCTGAGGGTCTCACTAAGTTGCTGAGGCAGGCCTTGAAGCTGTGACTGTCGGTCTCAGCTTCTCAAATACCTGGATTACAGTCATGCGCCACCACGCCCAGTTGATCTTTTCAGTTTAAGTGAAAAAAACCCTGATCCAAACTGGCTGGAGCCTAAAAGAAACTTATTGTCTCATTTAACTAAAAAGTTCTGGCTTTCAGGCATGGCTGGATCAAGGGAACCTGGTTGGTGATGCCCCAGTTGATCTCTTGGGCCACTCCCTCCAGCTTGTCTCCATTCTGAAGCAGGTCCTCCCATTGTGGTTGCAAGATGTCTACAGTAGATCCAGAGAGCACATTCTCTCAGCCCCAACTCTACAGTCTTTCCCCAGTCGTCCCCTCAAGGGTCTCACGGGGTTTCTCTGGCTGTGACTAGGTCAACTAATGTGACCGGGGGAAGGAATGTACTGGATTGGCTTAGGGCAGGGCCACGTGCTCCCTTAGGGAAAGGACTGAAAGTAGACGTGACATCCTAGAAAAAATCAAGACACAGTTATCAGGAGAAGGTTAAATCAGGACTGGAAAGCAAAAAAAAAAAAAAAAAAAAAAAAAAGAGGCAATAAGGTTAAATATCCCTTAACTTTATTTTTGGTACTGGGGATTGAACCCAGGGCATTCTACCTCTGATCTACACCCCAGCCCTATTTTATTTTTTATTTTGAAACAGGGTGTTGCTAAGTTGCTGAAGCTAGCCTTGAATCTGTGATCCCTGTCTTAGCCTCCTAAGTAAGTATCCTTTATTTAAAATGCTTTAGACCAGAAATGTTTCAGATTTCAGATTTTTTTCTTTTTTTTTTCGATTGTGGAATATTTGCATATATACAATGAGGCATCTTGGGGATGGGACCCAAGTTTAAACACAGAATTTATTTATAAGCTGGGCATGGTGCCGCACATCTGTAATCCCAGTACTTGGGAGGCTGAAGCAGGAGGAGTGCAGGTCTAAAGCCAGCCTCAGCAACTTAGTGAGGCTCTCAGCAACTTAGACCCTGTTTCCAAATAAAAAATAAAATAGGGCTGGGGGTGCAGCTCAGAGGTAGAATGCCCCTAGGTTCAATCCCCAGTACCAAAAATAAATTTATATTTTATATTCACCTTATACATATAGCCTATGCATATGCAATATTTTATATAATAAAATAATGTATTATATAAAATAAATTCTATATAATATAATAGTAATGCTAGAAACAATACTTAAACTCACCAGGGCCCCTGATCCAAGTGCTTTGTGTACCAGCCTTCCCACTAGACTTAAGACTCTTGATGGGGAAAAGAAGATCTGTCTAAATGTGAGCGCTAACACAAACTTTTAGAAGAGAACATGAGAGAAAACCATTGTTATCTTGGATTAGGCAACAACTTTTTACATGTCACCAAAGGTACAATCCAGAAAAGAAAAAAAAAAGTGGTAAACTGGGATTCAATAAAATGTAAAATGGTTCTGCTTCAAAAAGCACCATTAAGTACATTACAGAAAAATAGAAGACCAGCCGGGCATGGTGATGCATGCTTGTAATCCCAGTACTTGGGAGGCTGAGACAGGAGGATCTCAGATTTGAGGCCAGCCTCAGCTACTTCATGAGGCCCTCTGCAACTCACTGAGACCCTGTTTCAAGATAAAGAATAAAAAATAGGACTGAGGGTGTAGCTTGGAGATAGAATGCCCCTGGGTTCCATCACCAGTACCGCCAAAAAAAAAAAAAAAAAAAAAAGAAGACCAGAGAGCTCTAAGGATCAGTCTCTCCACGGAAGCAACCATTATGCTGACAAAAACAAAATAAACCTTTGTGGAACTCTGAAATCTAATCAAAACCTGGCAGCAACCAGGGAAGGGCTTCATGAAGAAAGAAACTGCCAATCTTTGGTTAAGAAAAATAAAAGTGTTGCAGCATTTTTGCTTACCTGCCTACTATCTTCTAATGATCAGCTCAGTAGTAGCTGCGTTCTTGGTGTGGTGTGCTGGTACCAGAAAGGGTGGTATAGACCTCGTTCTCAAAGAACTGTGGTTATACATTTTGATCTGTCTGGAAGTCCCCTAAGAGACTGGCTCGGGTACTTGCTTATGTTGTTTCCCTGCCCCTAAACTCTCTCATGGGCTGGAGCAGCTTCCCAGACAGCATCTGTTGAGATAATTTAAAGATACTATCCAAGTGATGGTGAACAGAAAAAGCAGCAGATGGATCAAAAAGCCTATGCAGGAGGAGGCTAAGGAGAAGGATACATGGGGGAAGAAAGACTCCGAAGGGCTTCCATGTATACCCAGGAATCTGGAGTGCCACACATGCCCAGGGCTGAATGCAGGTCCAGACATGCACCCAAGGCTGAGTGTGTGTCCAGGAAAGACCTGAGAGGACCCTGGGCTTGCACCTGTGGCTGATGATTGGGCTCTGCACAAGCAGGAAGTGAAGGCTAAGACAGAGTTGGAGTCAACCTGGCTAAGTGTTGAAGGAGTGTCCCAGCTCAGAGCCAATCTATGAAGACTGGGAAAGCTGTGTGTGTGTGTGTGTGTGTGTGTGTGTGTGTGCATGTTTCTGTTCCAGACATTAAGGAAATGTCTGCTAGAGTGCTGACTAACTGCTGAGAAAATGGAATGGATCCTTCAGTGAACATACATGACAAGGAAGACACTGTTTGCAAAAGAGGTTAGAAAGCAGCTACTTAGGCGCTCCGCAACTTCGTGAGACCCAGTTTCAAAATAAAGTATAAAAAATAGGGCTGGGGGTGTAGCACGGAGGTAGAACGCCCCTGGGTTCAATCCCCAGTTCCGCCAAAAAAAAAAAAAGAAGTTAGAAAGGTCATTAAAGAAATGGATGACTGAAAACCTGTGGATAAAGGGAGGAAGAATCCAATATTATAATATTCAAAGTGTCCTGTTTTCAACAAAAACTTACAAGGTATACAAAGAATTAGGAAAATGTAAGCTATTCACAGAGGGGAAAAGAAGTTGATAGAAACTATCCCTGAAAAAGTCCAGACATTGGGCTTACTAGACAAAGACATTAAATAAAGTATCTTCAATATTCAAAGAACTAAAAATAAATAAATAAGTAAATAAATACCATGAATGAAGAACTAAGGAAAACCAGGGCTATGTATGACTAAAGAAAATATCATACATGTATCATGTCATATCATATCATAATATGACTAAATAGAGAATATCAATTAAGAGGTAGAAATTATTGTAAGGAACCAAATAGAAATTCTGGAGCTGAAAAGTATATATAGCTGTAGCAAAAAAAATTTACTAGAGGGCTTCAACATCAGATTTTATCAGGCAGAAAAAGGATCAATGACCTTGCAGACAGGTAAATTGAAATTATCTAGTCAAAGGAGCATAAAGAAAAAAGAATGGGGGAAAAAAAAGAATGAATGAACAGAGTCTAATGGCCCGGCAGGACCATTAACAAATGCATTATGAAAATGACAGGAGAGGCCAGGCGTGGTGGCGCACGCTTGTAATCCCAGTACTTTGGGAGGCAGAGACCGGAGGATCCGGGTTCGCGGCCAGCCTCAGCTCTCTCTCTCTCTCTCTTCCTCTCTCTCCTTAGTGAGGCCCTCCGCAACTTCGTGAGACCCGGTTTCAAAATAAAGTATAAAAAAAAGAGGGCCGGGGGCGTAGCGCGGAGGTAGAACGCCCCTGCGTTCAATCCCCGGTACCGCA
>PVJS01039028.1:0-19105 GCA_004027185.1 Glis glis
AAAAAAAAAAAAAAAAAAAAAAAAAATTATCACAAATGGGAGCAAGTGTACTTTTTTTTTCGGTACTGGGGAATTGGACCCAGGGACATTCTACCTCTGAGCTACACCCCCAGTCCTACTTTTTATTCTTTATTTTGAAACAGGGTCTCACTAAGTTGCAGAGGGCCTCCTACGTAGTTGAGGCTGGCCACGAACCACGATCCTTCTGTCTCAGCCTCCCAAGTACTGGGATTACAAGTGTGTGCCACCACGCCCAGTGCAAGTGTACTTTCAGCATTGAATAATGAGGGTATAAGTATGTAGAAAGTGGGCCAGATGTGGTAGCGAGGCTCTCAGCAACTTAGAGAGACCCTGTTTCAAAAATAAAAAAGTACCGAGGGTATAGCTCAGAAGTTGAATGCCCCTGGGTTCAATCCGTAGCACCAAAAAAAAAAAGTATGTAGAAAATGGCATTTTCTAGTCACATCTACCCTTATAATTTCACACACCTTTTAATGACTTGATTTTAATTTTCAGAAACTATATAATAATGATGGAAAGTTTTGAATTGGTGCAAGATCTAAAAACAGTTAAACGAAACTTCACTAAATTTTTGCAATCGAAGTTCATGCATTATACGATCAAAAACAAATTCTTTTATCCTAGCCTCTTAGAAAAACCCAAGCATTTGGTTGTCAAAAGTCATGGTCCTAGCAAAGAATATATATATATATATATAAATATAAATATATATATATATATATATATATATATATATATTTAAATCTAACAATTAAAGCTCCTCCAGCAGTAGAGATGCCTGTTACTGAAATTATTTAAGTTGATTCTCTACTTGAGTAAGTCTGTGCCCTGGGCAATGTGAAAAGGTGGACTTGTGAATTGGATGGTCTTTGAACCTCCTTCTTAGGGACTCCTTCAGGACTGGGCGTGGTGGTGCACACCTGTGGTCTTAGTACTTGGGAGGTTGAGACAGGAGGATTGTATTTCAAGGCTAACTTCAGCAACTTAGTGATGTCAGAAGTAAATTTTTATGGTGTTGTAAAAAAAAAAGACACGTATTTGAAAGCAGCTTGGCAAGGTGAATTTTACTTTTTGCAAAAAGGGACCCTGCCACCAGTAAAGTCAGGCGTGCAAGAACAGCATGGAGGAAACTTGCTGGGCATTTTATTTCTAGCTTGGGGCTTCTGTGCTGTGCTCCTATTGGTGGGAACATAGCCTCACAATCTTTACGCCATTGGCTGAAGAGGATGCTGGGGGAGGGGTTGGCACTCACAATTTCCAGGAAATGCTATCTTTACAAAAATACAAGCACACACAAAGTTACACAATGACCATTTTACAAAATGGAGCCCAAGTCAAGCTATTCCTTTGATAGAAAAGATCTAATTATATTCTCACAGTGAGACCCTCAGCAACTTAGTAAGACCTGTTTCAAAATAAAAAATAAAAAGGGCTGGGGCTGTAGTTCAGAGGTAGACTGCCCCTGGGTTCAAGGATTCCTTCAAAGATCCTATAATAGCTTAGTGTGGTGGCCCATGCTTGTAATCCCAGTACTTTGGAGGCTGAGACAGTAGGATTGCAGGTTCGAGGACAGCCTCAGCAAATAGTGAGATTTTCATCAAGTGAGACCCTGTTTTTAAAAAAAAAGGGGCTGGGGGTGTAGCTCAGAGGTAGAATGCCCCAGGGTTCAATCTCTGTACCATAAAAACAAAAACAAAAAAAGATTCTGCAATTACAGGTAGTCATGTGGTGTTTCATGTGAAGGTCATGATGTGGCCACTGGTATCCCCGGCCGAGGTTTCTACCCTGTGGCTTCCCACTCCACTGCCACATCTGCCTGATCCCCACCCAGCCTGCTCCTTCTCTCTTAGGCTACTCTCATTTTTCTAGAATGCAATCTGTTTTGAAGCCCACGCCCCCTTCCCTAAGACCTAATTCAATTTCATGTTTTCTTCTATATGCTCTTATACTTCTAATACGGTCTAACTCATCTTTCCTTTCTTTTTTTTGTGTGATAATCGGGGATTGAACCCAGGGGCATTCTACCTCTGAGCTACACCCCCGGCCCTATTTTTTATTCTTTGTTTTGAAACAGGGCCTCACTAAATTGTGGAGGGCCTCACTAAGTAGCTGAGGTTCAAACCTGTGATCCTTCTGTCTCAGCCTCCCAAGTACTGGGGTTATAGGCTTGTGCCTCTACACCCAATGCAAGCCTGTACTCTTTTGAGAAGTGTCTATTCACTTCCCCATTTTAAAATTGGGTTATTTGTTGTTTTGGTGAACGATTATCCTTGAATATATTTTACTTTGACTCTACATAAAATTTGTGAAGTTGAGAATTGAGTAAGTGAAATCTCTATTTTCTTTATCTTGCAAATGATTTTGGATTCTCTATAGCTTTGGTACCCTTAATCTCCCCGCCTTTGAAATGGGCAGCATCAGGGTTATAGCAAGTGTTTTCTGACCCCAGGATCAACAGGTGATAGGGGAGCATATGATGATGACGAGCAAGAGTTTGTGCTGTAAGCCAGCATCGGTCTTGTGTGGTGGGGTTGGACACTCATCAGGGAGCAGGTGTCTGCTTACTCTCTCATGGTAACCTGTACTTCTTTGTAGCACTTTGCCAAGTTGCAGTTAAACATCTGACTTTGTGATTATTTATTCCTTATCTGTGTAGCCTTGTGTATGCTCCTGAGGACAGGGCTGGTATCTGTCTTCTTCACCTTTGCCGGTGTCTTGAACATGCCAAATCCTTAATAAATATTTGTTGACTGAGTAAATGGATGCATACAGGATGGAAAATTTGCCTCCCAGACTTAAGGAAAAACACAGGTGGGAGTGTAGATGTAAATTGCATAGGCCCTTGGATAGAATTCTTGGGTTCAACCTGGGTGCAGTGGCACATGCTTGTAATCCTAGTACTTGGGAGGCTGAGACAGGAGGTTCGAGGCCAGTGCACAGTAATTTAGTGAGACCCTGTTTCAAACTAAAAATTTAAAAAGGCAGTACTTTGGGAGGCGGAGACCGGAGGATCCGGGTTCGCGGTCAGCCTCAGCCCTCTCGCTCTCTCCCTGTCTCTCTCTCTCTCTCTCTCCTTAGTGAGGCCCTCCGCAACTTCATGAGACCTGGTTTCAAAATAAAGTATAAAAAAATAGGGCCGGGGGCATAGAGCAGAGGTAGAACGCCCCTGCGTTCAATCCCCAGCACCGCAAAAAAAAAAAAAAAAAAAAGGGCTAGGGTGTGGCTCAGAGATAGAATGCCTCTAGGTTAAAAAAAAAAAAAGAATTCTTTGGTTCAACCTGGTACGCTAGTGCATGCCTGTAATCCCAGTAATTCAGAGGCTGAGACAGGAGGATCGCAAGTTTGAGGCCAGCCTCAGGAACATAGAGAGACCCTGTTTCAAAAAGAAAAACAGGTAGGGGGCTGAGGGTGTAGCTTAGTTGTAGAGTATCTCTGCATTTGACCCCTAGTACTACAAAGAATTCTTGGGTTCAGCAATTGACTCTCCACTTTTAACTATATGATTTTGGGCAACTCATTTCACCCCTCTGTGCCTTTGTTTTCTCATGTATAAAATGGGATTATAATTCCAATCTCATGGTTGAGAGCTGTTTTGAGGAGAATTGAATGAATTAATCCTGGTAAAGCACTTAGTATACAGGGCTGGCAATAATAAATTGTCAACAAATACTGCCTCCTATTTTTACTTACATGCCCATCTTTTAGCTACTGAGAGAAGTTTGAAGCTTTATTTTTCCTTCCTTGAAGCTTTTGGATTGCTTTGGGATTCCTGTGTTGATGGCTCTCTCGTGGTTTATTCTTCATGCAAGATACAGAGTGATCCACTTCGTGGCTGTGTTTGTCTGTCTGCTGGGAGTAGGAACCATGGTTGGCGCAGACATATTAGCAGGAAGGGAAGACAATTCAGGTAAGACTGTCTGTATTACTTGTTTGTGGTTCAGTCGCAGCAAAGTTTTGTTCATGTCTTCACTTTTAGTTTATCAGTAACTTGATAAAAACCTACATTTTAAATTTTATTTTCAAATTTACTTGTTTCTGGTGTTTTGTAACTATTTCCACAAAACCATGTTTATGTTCCTACTGGCCCATATTCTTTGCCAAACTGGCTTGTTTTTTTTTTTTGTCTCATAACAAAGTTTATTTGTAATAATGTGTTTTTTTGGTTCAAACATTTTGGAGTAGTTACTGGAAAACCTACTGCAGATTCTTTGTTTTTTGTTTTTATCAAAAAGAAGACTTGATGTTCACTGGTGACATCTTTTTAAGTTGCTCTGTAGATGAGAACACTTTGGTATACTTTGTATCAAATACAATTGATAGTATAAGATCTAACTAAGGTCTGAATTCACCCAATTTTGAGTGACTTCAGTGACTCCTTGGATTGAGACAAAATTGCCTTGCTAACTGACCTTCCTCCTCTATAGCTTTTAATAAATTCCCTTTGATAAATTCCTCGAATTTATCATGTCTAGAATCATTTTCTGAGGCGTGACATTATGACATATACCACCATTGTGCAGTGTTAGTCTCCCAAGGAGTCAAAATATGAAAAATTTGCCATATAGTAAGAATTGGACCAGACAGTGATAATTGTTCCATACTGTGAGATAAATAAGAGAGCTTAAACTAATAGAAACGAAGATGAAATAAAATCTTTCAAAAATGAATAGGAGTCAAACTCCCGCCCTTAGTGACAGTGTATCCCTCTTTGTGCCTTGCCTTCCTGTAGGGAGTGACGTACTGATTGGGGACCTCCTGGTGCTGCTTGGGGCTTCCCTCTACGCCGTTTCTAATGTGTGTGAAGAATACGTTGTGAAGAAGCTGAGCAGACAGGAGTTTTTAGGAATGGTGGGATTATTTGGAACAATTATCAGTGGCATACAGCTGTAAGTTTCTAAAAATTTTCTTAGAAACAAAATGAGCAAATATAGATTACTGTCTAACTACTAATACTCATTGTCCATTTTGCCCAAATTTATATTTGAAATCAGTAACTTGGTAAAAGTCTATTTGAAGCCGGGCGTGGTGGTACATGTTTGTAATCCCAGTACTTGGGAGGCTGAGACCGGAGGATCTGGGTTCACG
The DNA here is from genome assembly GCA_004027185.1 of Glis glis. Classification (NCBI taxonomy): domain Eukaryota; kingdom Metazoa; phylum Chordata; class Mammalia; order Rodentia; family Gliridae; genus Glis; species Glis glis. The sequence goes on from PVJS01039028.1 coordinate 5,107, forward strand.
GCCAGTCTCAGCTACTTGGTGAGGCCCTCCGCAACTTAGTGAGACCCTGTTTCAAAGTAAAGAATAAAAAATAGAGCTGGGGGTGTAGCTCAGAGGTAGAATGCCCCTGGGTTCAATCCCCAGTACCACCAAAAAAAAAAAAAAATTCTATTCAAGGATTGTTAAGACATCAAAAATGTCTTTTTTTTTAAATATACATGTGTGGTGCTTAGGATTCCTGATTACAATGTGGTGGAGGTGTACAAGTAAGGAGTTTTCTTTTTCATTATTTCCAGAAAATTTTAACACATTAATTTCACATTAACTTCCAAAACTCATTCAAGTGAAAGTGTGATGTGATGTTTTCCTCCTATAGCTGACTAGTTGCAGAGCACTTGTAAAGGAGTCAGATATATCTTTATTTACTCCTTTGGTTTTCTTCTTTGTTATTTTTATTAAAGACAGTTATATTCCAAAAAAATTCAAAAGTTAACATAATCCCTTGCCTTAACTGAAGTATACCAACTAAACTGCTTATAAAGTAGTAAAAATTAATATGTGGATCTCTCGCTAATCTCTTGTTTTAATCTTAGATTGATTGTGGAATATAAGGATATTGCCAGCATTCACTGGGACTGGAAAATTGGTATGTAAATAAATTATCTTTTTTTCATCAATGTTCTGTCCCTTAACTGACAAAAGTGCACACTAAGGAACAAATATTTCAGCTGGGTGTGGTGGTGCATGCTTGTAATCCCAATACTTGGGAGACTAAAACATGTTCATGACCAGCTTCAGCAATTTAGTGAGGTCCTCTGCAACTTAGTGAGACCCTATTTCCAAATTAAATAAATAAAATAGGGTTGGAGGTGTAGCTCAGAGGTTGAATGCCGAATACCCCTGGGTTCAATCCCCAGTAACTAACACACACACACACACACACACACACACACACACACACACATATCATTTTAATAAGTTACGTATTTCTTTATAAAATCACACCAGTAAATAGAGGTTTACCTTGAGATTTCTCTGAGAATTGGTAGGTTAACCTTCAGAGAAGTTAATTCTTTTTTTTTTTTTTTGGTTTTGGGGTTGAACCCAGGGGCATTCTACCTTCAAACTATACCCCCATCCCTATTTTATTTTTTATTGTGAAACAGGGTCTCACTAAATTGCTGAGGCTGGCCTTGAACTTGCGATCCACCTTCTCAGCCTCCCAAGTACGGGGCATAGAAGTTAATTAGTTAATTCTTAATCTTTACCTGTAGGAATAGTTCTTTCTTTCCTTTTTTTTTTTTTAATTAGGATTTCTGAACAAGACCAAATACTGACCTTTGTCACACTAGCTCTCAATTAGATCTGTATCTTAGGTCCTCATGTCACGGAAGAAGAGAGATCTCTGGAAGAGAGTCTGAGGAGTACTCATACAGAGGGGGGAGATGGATTCAGGATGAGTGGGGTTCTTGATGTATGTGACGGAAAAGAATTCCAGCACGTGTCAGTAGTGACACAGAAATTTATTTAGGAAAGCAAGGAGTACACATTTGAGGGAGAATGTGGACCACCTCTAGAGTGAGACACACATTTTAGGGTTTCCCAGCTCTTCTTTTAAGGGAAACTTGGTGAAGAGTGGGTGTGGGAATGTGTGTGAAGATGACCTCAGTTCAGTGATCACAAGTTCAGTGGTTTATGATGATCTAGTCCTCTTCCGATCCTTGACGTGGTCTCCATTGTCTGATCAGTAGATAATGCTGGAAAGTTCTCTAAATTATAATTTTCTCAAGATATAGTATCTGTCTTGCTTAAACTCCTTGTCAGGAGGGTTAATTAACAGTGTACAATATAATTATAATTTTGGGGTAGAAGAATTAACTTAGATCTCGCACCCTTTACAAGAGTCAACTTAAGATGGATCAAAGAGCCGGGCGTGGTGGCGCATGCTTGTAATCCCAGTACTTTGGGAGGCGGAGACCGGAGGATCTGGGTTCGCGGCCAGCCTCCGCTCGCGCATGCGCACGCGCGAGCGTTCTCTCTCTCTCCCTCCCTGTCTCTCTCTCTCTCTCTCTCTCTCTCTCTCCCTCTCTCTCTCTCTGTCTCCCTCTCTCTCCACTTAGTGAGGCCTCCGCAACTTTGTGAGACCCGGTTTCAAAATAAAGTATAAAAAAAAAATAGGGCCGGGGGCGTAGCGAGGAGGTAGAACGCCCCTGCGTTCAATCCCCAGTACCGCAAAAAAAAAAAAAAAGATGGATCAAAGACTTCGAAATTAGACCAGAAACTTTGCAATTACTAGAAGAAAACATAGGACCAATTCTCTAATATGCAGACTTACTCAATAAGACCCCTAAAGCTCAGGAAATAAAAGAATTAATAAATGGGGTAACATCATATTTAAAAAGCTTCTGTACAGCAAAGGAAACAATCAAGAGTCTGAAAGGAAGGCGGTGTGGTGGCACTGGCCATAATCCCAGTACTTAGAAGGCTGAGACAGGAGGATCACAGGCTCAAGACCAGCTTCAGCAACTTATAACAAGGCCCTCCACAACTTAGTGAGACCCTGTTTCAAAATAAAAAATAAAATGGGGCTGGGGGGTGTAGCTTAGAGGTAGAATGCCCCTGGGTCCAATCCCTAGTAACACACACACACACACACACACACACACACACACACAAGTCTGAAGGGGAATATACAAACAACTTAAAAGAGTTAACACTAAAAAAACAAGTAACTCAAGCAAAAAATGGGCAACTGAACCAAATAGATACTTCCCAAAAGAAGAAATACATATGGCCAACAAATACTTGAAAAAATTGTTCAACATTATCAGCAATCAGGGAAATGCAAATCAAAACTACACTGAGATTCCATCTAACTTCAGTTAGAATGGCAGTCATCAAGAATAGAAATAATAAATGCTGGCGAGGATGTGGGGAAATAGGAATCCTTATACACTGTTGATAGGAATATAAATTGATACAACCATTATATAGATCAGTATGGAGGTTACTCAAAAGACTAGGAATTAAACCACCGTATGACCAGGTATACTACTCCTAGGTATCTTTCCAAAAGAAAGTCAGAATACTATATTGATAACATTCATACCCATGTGTATAGCAGCACAATTCACAATAGCCAAATTAACAGTGTACAATATATAATTTTGGGGTAGAAGAATGAACTTAGATCTCGCACCCTGTACAAGAGAGCTTTGTCTGTTCCTTTGCCATGCTGATGGGAGGGGCTTTATAGATAGTGTGTTAAAGGATCAGGGAGTTTTGTGTGGCAGTCAATCCTAAGGCCTTTGTCTTCCAATTTCTCCCCATAATGTTAGATATTCCATTTTTTTCCCCACAGCTCTACTATTTGTGGCATTTGCCCTCTGTATGTTTTGCCTGTACAGCTTCATGCCATTGGTGATTAAAGTCACAAGTGCTACTTCTGTTAACCTGGGCATCCTGACAGCTGACCTCTACAGCCTTTTCTTTGGACTCTTTCTGTTTGGCTATAAGGTAAGAAAAAAAAAAAGTCAGGAAGGAAGGAGAGGAAGGTATATTATCATTTGTTCATGATTGGAATGGTTGCTTCTTTAATAGGAATTTTATATATGGATAAAAAGGGATCTTTTGTTTTTTGTACTGGGAATTGAACTCAGGGGCATTCTACCTCTGAGCTACACCCCCAGCCCTATTTTTTTATTCTTTATTTTTGAAACAGGGTCTCACTAAGTTGCAGAGAGCCTCACTATGTAGCTGAGGCTGGCCGCTAACTAGCGATCCTCCTATCTCAGCCTCCCAAGTACTGGGATTACCAGTGTGCGCCACCACACCCAGCTTAAAGGGATCTTAAAGGTAATTTAGTCCAGTGGGTTTTTCAGAATTCTGTCTTCATTGCATCACAGCATGCACAAGCATAACCTACCCCCATCAGTGACACTTCCTGCTATGGATACTAAGTCTTAAGGGAGTGGGGTGGGAAGGAATGTGTCAGTGTCTTCAAGAGAATGAATGTGCAGTTTGAAAAAATAGTATCCCCAGAGTCTGACCCACCATATCTTGAGAATTACTGATTGAACCATCTCATTTTAGAGAGGGGAAAATGAAGGCCCAGGGAGACTACGTGCAGTGAAGTGATTTACCCTTAGTCAGCAGCTGGTTAGTGGTAAAGTCAAGACCAAATCTTAGGTATCATCATCTTCCTCCCCTCTCAATACAGTCTTCTGTTCACTGCACTTCCTCTTCCTCATTTTTCATTATTAAGATGAGAATCTCCAGTCCATGAATTCATCACATTGTCTCATACATCAGAAAGAGCCGATTAAGTAGATATTGTTCAGCTTCATAACCAATTCAGAAACTTCTAGGGCAGCAATTCCTATACATTTTTTATCACAGGACCCATCCAAATGCTTAAAAATTGAGGGCTCCGGTCACCTTTCCCTATTATTTACCATACTAGAAATTGAAACGAGGGAAAAAGATTAAAGATGATGGAATAAAGGGAGACAACACATTTTGGTTGCTCTGAGACTTGGAACTCAACCACCGGGAAGACTGCTTGTTGTGAGCAACAGGGCTAAAAGGTCCTAAGACCAGTAAGTCATGTCACACAGTTTGTGTCTTTCCACAATGCCACAAGATTTATTCAACACTCAAAGGTTATAGCCTGCCGGAACTTATCAGGAAATTGTCTAAGTAAAGTTAAGCTAAATTCTAAGTTTGGATGCTGGGTGACAATGAATGAGCATCAAACAATACACCTCACACTGGCAAATCTAACAATTTAGGTCGAATAAATGTGGTAAACAGGACTTAGAGCACTTCAAATAATCAGCAAAATAATACAATACAAACAAACAGGTAGTAGGGAATAATGAACCAAGTCCAGGAATGGAAGAGGAGCTTCAGGAGTTGGCCTGGGCACTGAGCTGGTCAGAAGTCTCACACTGATCATTGGTCAGCGAGAAGAACAAGACCAGAGCAAGTCGCTGGATTGGAATCATTCACATGGGCAGACTGTCGTGGCATAAGTAAAGCTCAGCATGCTACTCGTAGTAAGTCCGGGGTCTTTATAGGACTTTCTGGGTGTTTCCCTGCCAGACTCCTGTCACCAGTTCACATGTATTGATGACATAAGTCCATCAGAGGTGAGAAGGATTTTTTTTTTTTTGGCGGTACCGGGAATTGAACCCAGGGGCATTCTGCCTCTGAGCTATACCCCCAATCCTATCTTTTATTCTTTATTTTGAAACAGGGTCTCACTAAGTTGTGGAGGGCCTCACTAAGTAGCTGAGGCTGGCCGCGAACCTGCTATCCTCCTGTCTCAGCCTCCCAAGTACTGGGATTACAAGCGTGCACCACCACGCCCGGCTGAGAAGGCATTTTATGATCCAAGGGTCTGTTATCAACTGCAGCACAGAAGTGCTGGTCGGAGCCCTATACTGACATGTCCAGACAAGTTTCTGAAGCTATATGCTGACATGTCTGGACAAGTTGTTTGAGTTTTTGTCTGAGCTATATGCTGGCATGTTAAAACAAATTGTTTATGAGTTCCTAAAAAATGTTTTATATTCCATGCTTATACACTGTTTCTTGGCAAGAGAAGAAAAGCAGTCAGAACTCAACAGAAGAAAGTCAAAACATGGTGGAATTGGATGCAGCACATAGAGCAGAGGACTAAAGGTCCACATGTCTCACCCGGTGAGTGGGGAGTGGAGGCAGTGCCATCTTAGTGAGCCTGGGTGGCAGCTTTCGGAAACCAACTCCAGCAAAGAAGCAGAATCTTGTTGAGCCACTGACTGAAGAAAACTATCATCAAAGGCAATCACACTCTTCTCTCCATGATCAAATACCTCAAGACTCGACTCCCCAGGCTGCCCAGCTAGACCGCGCAGGGAAATCCTGAAGTTGAAGATGAACTTGGACAAAGAAACATCAGCCCCTTCCTTCAGGGACCCCAGTGGCTACATCCCACTTTGTCAAGACCACTGTGAATCTGTAGATCAACCAGCCAGTGAACTCCTGTGGCTGCAGATGAACTTATCCCTGAGTTTATAAAGTGTCCCAGTGGGAGCCTGCATGGCTACAGGGACTTGCATAGCAATGAACAGACTAGTGGAGTCTGTGAATTTGCAAATCATCCCTGTAGAGGTGGGGGCAGGGGCTACAGTCAGACATAGCAGAAACGTGAATTAGCAGACAGTCCTTAGGAACATTAGTTCTGGAGGGACCTAGGCTGGCAGTTTACCACACCACTGCAGGATCTCCAGCAATCACCACAGGACCGCCAGCAGTGGAGTCTATGGATAGAAATAACTCAGCCAACCCTGCTGCTCGTTCAGAAGGCCATAAACTCACGCCCAGTGGTGTTTGGGCACTACAAGTACCAAGGCCTGAGACCAGGAAGGTATCACATGATCGCAGCCTCCCAGAACAACAGTGGTGTTCTGGAGCTAAATAACTGAGCTACCCAAACCCCAGGCTCAGAACAGTACAATCTCTCCCTGCCAGAGTTTGGGCCCTGAAAGCAGGGAGGCCAGGGGCCAGAAGGGGTTCATGAGATCACAGCTACTGGCTGGGAACTCAACACTCTCTCCGCCAATAGAGTTTGTTCCTGGGTTGCATGCATGTCAGTGACTGATAGAGCTCCACATGATCTTAACCAGTAGATCAGCAATGATGACCCTAGGCCACAAACTTGGAACATAGTAATCTCTGGCCCTGCTGAACTTAGGCCAAGTGTCCACAGAGGCCAGAGGTCAGCGCTCTGCAGAGTTTCATGGGTTCACAACCAGCAGAGCAGTAGTAGGGTCTGTGGGGAATTAAATCCCAACCTGCAGACTGCAGGATGTGAATAGAACATCATAGTCTTTGGCTCTATGGAGTTTGAGCCAGAGAGCATGGTGACCTGCAGTCAACTAGAGACTCCTATTTGCCTGCACTAAGAACTATATCTTGTTAAAGAGGCTCTGGGAGACAAACTCAAAAGTTTGATTATACAAGACAGATTCGTAAAGGCAAATAAATACCCCCAGCATAGGCCTTACTATAAAGTAAAAACAAATAGACACAGGACTCTCACACAAAAAAGGAAAAGGATGCCAAGACAACAGAAATACAAACCTGAGAACTCTGAAAACATGAGAATGAAGACCAGTGAGGAAGGAATAAAATCCCACAACTCAACAAGGAGGCTACTAATACTGAGCTGCAGGAAATGCCAGAGAGAGAACTCATAATTTTGATTTTCAATATGATCAAAGGCCTCTCTATCTGTCAGCATTTGTGCAGCCACAATCTAAAGATCTGACCTCATAATTTAGAGGAAAGAAGATTTATTTTCTTACTGTTTCGGGCTCAGTTCATGTGAAGCTAGGGACTGTGGATCTCAGGGCATGGCAGAGAAAGAGCACATGGGCTTTGTTCACATCATGGAGCCTCGAATCAAGAGAGAGAGCAGGACCTTTTATATAATCCCCGAGGCCTCACCCCCAGAGAAACACCTCCAGCTACACCCTACTGGCCTGGGTCTCCACCCAGATAAATCCGTACAATGGATTTATCCACTGCTTGGATTCCAATCTCATGACTCCACTATATCAACCCTGAATATTAATAAATGAGCTTTTTAGGGGACATTTTCTATCTAACTATAACAGCCTCAGAAATGGAATCAGAGAAAGTGTACACAAAATGAAAGAACATATAAATAGAGAAATTCATGCCCTAATTAAGAACCAAAAGAAGGTTTTGAGCAAAATGAAGGAGTCAATAAATGAATTAACAACCTTAATAGAAACAGCCTCTGGCATGCTAGACCACATGGAAACTAAGAGTCTTACTCTTGGAAGACAGCTCATTCAAAACCAACCACACAGTCAACAATATAGAGAAGACACTACAACAATATGGCCAGAACATCCAAGAAATATGGATAATATGAAAAGACATAATTTACGGATAATAGGGATTAAGGAAGGTTGAGAAGCACAAACCAAGAGCATTAGAAATCTCTTCAGACAAATATCAGAGAACCACCCAAATATAGAAAAAGACTTGGACATCCACGTATAGGAGACATTCCAAACACCAACAAGACAAGATCAAAGAAGAAGTTCTCCATGCCACATAACAAACAATGAGTAATATAGAGGCCAAGGAAAGAATCATAAATGCATCAAGAACAAAAGAACAGGTGACATTCAGGGACAAAACAATAAGAATCACTCCATAATTCTCAACCCAAGTCATGAAAGCCAGGAGGGGCTGGTATGATGTCCTCCAGACCCTGAAAGAAACATCTTCCAACCAAGACTACTATATCCAGCAAAATATCATTAAAAATTGATGAAGAAATAAAATTAAAACATTCCAAGACAAGCAGAAACTAAAAGGATTCATGACTACCAAGCCAGCACTAGAGAAGATGCTTAAAGAAATAAAACACAAAGAAGAAAAAGGTATATTCCAGAACTAGAGAAGGGACAAATTCCACCAGATGGGCAACTATGTGAAGGAGAAGTAACCCTATAACAAACAGAACATATAACTCAAAATTACAGGAAACAAAAATCATCTTTCAATAACACTGAATATCAAAGATCTAAACTCCCCAAGTAAAAGGCATGTGGATTAAAGAACATAATCCAAGTATATGCTGCTTGCTTTGCTAGAAACTCAATTTACAGGCAAAGACATCCATAGGCTAAAGGTAAAAGGGTAGAAAAAGATATACTATGTAAATGGAGACTGAAAACAAGCAGTGGTAGCAATGTTTATATCTGACAAAGCAGACCTTTTTTTTTTGGTGGAACTGGGGATTGAACCCAGGGGCTTTCTACCTCCAAGCTACACCCCCAGCCCTATTTTTTATTCTTTATTTTGAAACAGGGTCAAAGTTGCAGAGGACCTCACTAAGTAGCTGAGGCTGGCCACGAACCTGTGATCCTCCTGTCTCAGCCTCCCACCTACTGGGATTATAAACATGTGCCACCACATCCGGCTAGAAGATGCAATGATAGTAAATATTTATGCCCCAAATGTGGGTTCACCCAATTATATAAAACAAACTCCTCAGGACATTAGTTCTCAAATAGACCCAAATATAATAATATTGGGAGACTTCAACACACCACTGACACCACCACATTGATCTTCCAGGCAAAAGATGAGTAAAGACTCTTTAGAGGTAAAGAGCACTATAAACCAAATGGATATAATAGACATATACAGAATATTCCAACCAACAACAACTGAATACACATTCTTCTCAGCTGCTCATGGAACCTTCTCCAAAACAGACCACATTCTGGGCCATAAAGCAAGGACTAGCAAATTCAAAAAGTGTAATATAATGACCTGCATCTTTTCAGATCATAATAGAATTAAAGTAGAAATAAATAACAGGACGATCAAAATAAATTACATAAATACATGGAGATTGAATGATACACTCTTGAATGAGGACTAGATCAGAGAAGATAAAAGGGGAGAAATAATAAAAATTCCTAGAATTAAATGAAAATAGAGACACAACATTACAAAATCTATGGGACACTTTGGAGGAAGTTTTAAGATAATTTATAGCACTGAGGACCCACATAAGAAAAACAGAAAGTCACCAAATAAACAACCTAATGACACACCTCAAGGACCTGGAAAAACAGGAACTGTCTAATCCCAAAGCCAGTAGAAGGCAGGAGATAATTAAAATCAGAGCATAAATCAATGAAATAGGGAACCAAAAACAATACAAACGATCAACAAAACAAAAAGCTGGTTCTTTGAAAAGATTGACAAGATTGATAAACCCTTAGTCAACCTAACCAAAAGAAAGAAAGAATCAACCCAAATTATTAAAATCAGAAATGAAAAAGGAAATATCACCACAGAGAGTGGGAAAATCCAGATCATCAGAAACTATTTCGAAAATTTATATTCCAATAAACTGGAAAACAGCAGAAACTGACAGATTTCTAGACACATACAACCTACCTAAATTGAACCAAGAAGATATAGAAAACCTATATTGACCAATAGCAATCAAAGAGATAGAAACAGCAATAAAAAGCCTTCTATCAAAGAAAAGCCCAGGTCCAAATGGATTCCCAGATGAATTATACAAAACCTTTACAGAAGAACTAAACCCAATACTTCACAAATTATTCCGTGAAATTGAAAGAGATGGAATCTTCCAAACTCCTTCTATGAGGCCAGCATCATCTTAATACCAAAACCAAATAAAGATCCCTCAAGAAAAGAAAATTACAGACCAATATCATTGATAAAAATAGCTGCAAAAATTCTAATGAAAATACTAGTGATATGTATTCAAAACCACATCAAGAAAATTGTACACCATGACCATTTTGGTTTCATCCCAGGGATACAAGGCTGGTTCAACATATACAAATCAATACATGTTATTCACCACATAAATAGAACTTAGGGCAAAATTAACATGATCATCTCAGTAGATGCTGAAAAAGCATTGCAAAAAAATCCAACACCCATTCATGTTAAAAACACTGCATAAACTTGGAATAGAAGAAACTTACCTCAACATCATTAAGGTAATATACAATAAACCCAAAGCCAACATCATACTGAATGGAGAAAAACTGGGAATTCCCTTGCTCTTGGATAAGCAGAATAAATATTATGAAAATGGCCATTCTACCAAAAGTGATCTACAGAGTCAATGCAATCCCTATCAAAATACCAATGTCATTCTTCACAGACCTAGAAAAATCAGTCATAAATTTCGTATAGAGAATCAAAAGACCCAGAATAGCCAAAACAACTCTCAGCAATAAGAACCATTCAGGAGGCATCACAATTCCTGACTTCAAATTATACTACAGAGCTATAGTAATAAAAACATCATGGTATTGGCACAAAACCAGACACATACACCAATGGAACAGAATAGAAGATACAGAAACAAATTCACACACTTATAACCAATTGATTTTCAACAAAGGTGCCAAACACATACGTTGGAGAAAAGATAGCCTTTTCAACAAATGGTGTTGGGAAAACTGGTTATCCATTTGTAGGAAAATGAAATTAAATCCTTACCTCTCATCCTCTACAATGGTCAACTTTAGATGGATCAAAGACCTGGAAATTAGACCTGAGATTTTCAAGTTACCAGAGGAGGGCATAGATACAACACTCCAACATATAGGCACAGGTAGAAACTTCCTCAATATGACCCCCAAAGCTCAGGAAATTCAAACGAGAATTAATAAATGGGATGACATTAAACTAAAAAGCTTCTGTTCATCAAAGAAAACTATCAAGATTCTAAAGAGAGAGCCTACAGAATGGAAGATTTGTGTGTGTGTGTGTGTGTGTGTGGTACTGGAGATTGAACCCAGGGGCATTCTATTTCCGAGCCACATCTCCAGCCCTATTTTTTATTCTTTATTTTGAAACAGGGTCTCACTAAATTGTGGAGGGCTGGCACAAGTTGCTGAGGCTGGCTGCAAACCTTTGATCCTCCTGTCTATGCCTCCCAAGTACTGGGATTACAAGCGTGCACCACCACGCCTGGCTTTGGGAGATCTTTGCCAGCTATCCCTCTAATAGAGGATTAACTTCTCGAATATGCAAAGTATTTAAAAGACTCAACGCAAAAAAAAAAAACAATACAATCAAGAAATGGGTAACTGAACTACATAGACCCTTCACAAAGAAGAGATACAAATGGCCAATAAATGCATGAAAAGATGTTCAACATCATTAGCAATCAGGGAGATGCAAATCAAAACTATACTGAGACTCCATCTAACCCCAATCAGAATGACAGTCATCAAGAAGTCAAACAACAATAAATGCTGGTGAGGATGTGGGGAAATTGGAACTCTTCTACACTGTTGGTTGGATTCCAAATTAGTGCAGCTGCTGTGGAGATTCCTCAGAAAATTGGGAATGGATCCACCATATTATCCAGCTATACCACTCCTGGGTATCTTTCCAAAGGGACTAAAATAAGAGAATTACAGTAATATATGCATATCCATGTTTATAGCAACACAATTCACAATAGCCAAATTATGGAACCAACATAGGTGTCCATCAACAGATGAATGGATTACAAAATTATGGGATATACACACAATGTAATTCTACTCAGCAATAAAGAAGAACAAAATAATGTCATTTGCAGGAAAATGGATGGACCTGGAGAACATTATGCTAAGTGCGATTAGCCAGTCACAGAAAGTGAAGGGTCATATGTTTTCTCTCATATGCATAAGCTAGGGAGTAATCAGGATACCAGAGGGACTTCATATAATGGAGGAGAAACTCCAGTAAGCCAGGGAGGTGTTCTTGGAGAAGGGGAAGGGGAAGAGGGAGGATCAAGGAAGGAATCACTTCCATCGACATTATGTACATATGTGAGAATACCAGTGTCAATCTCTATATTCTGTATGGGGAGGGACCAGGGGAAAGCGCACCAAGTGCTGTGTGCATGTATGTCATTTTCACTATGAACTACATTATGATGTGAGACTATAATGTACCAATAAAAGTATAAAAAATTGAAACAAATTTAAAAATATTCATTTATGAACTCATTAAGAAAATAACAAACTAGCTGGGCGTGTTGGCGCACGCTTGTAATCCCAGTACTTGGGAGGCAGAGACCGGAGGACCCGGGTTTGCAGCCAGCCTCAGCTACTTAGTGAGGCCCTCCGCAACTTTGTGAGACCCGGTTTCAAAATAAAGTATAAAAAATAGGGCTGGGGTTGTAGCTCGGAGGTACAACGCCCCTGGGTTCAATCCCCGGTACCGCAAAAAAGAAAAGAAAATAACAAACTCATTATATATTAAGATAAATAACATTTTTATGAAAAAAACTACAATGTCTAAAAATTTTTAAAGTAGGAGTGAAATTGATTTACATTTTAAAGAATCTCTTTAATGCATGGCCTATTAGACAAAAGCTGGAATCTCACATTTGCTTCTTCATTTTTTCCTTGTGACTACACCTTTTGCTTCTTCATTGTTTCCTTGTGACTACACATTTTGTAGCGTCTGGAAGATTCCACAGTACATTTGTAAGACATTGAAATTGCATCTTAGTATCACTGTGAAAATAGTTTTGATCTTACAGATTCCCCGAAAGGGTCTTTGAACCACACTTTGAGAGTCACTGCCTTACAAGTCTGTCTTTTCTCAATAGACCTAAAGCAGAGGCTAGCTGGCCTGCTTACAATCTTTCTCCAGGGTCATTTGAGCAAGTAGTTACAATGTTGGCTGTTACCTGATAATTTTAGTTTCAATAGGGGCTAGTAACTATATTTCTGTCCTTATAAATAAGTTTTGTATCCAAGCAATAATCCTTGACACTGAGTTAGGCTCTTCCCACCAACTTGCCATGAACTTCCAGTGCTTATCAGAACTGTTGATACATGAAGCTCGCTGTGGTCTCTCAAATTGCTGCTTATGAAGTCAAACGGTTTGCCTTGCAAGGGTACTTAGGACAGGAACCAGCTTTTATCTTTGCATACTTGGTTAAGGTATTTCTGAACTAAGACTGAAGGAGCATTTATAGTTTCTTGATAGCATCATAATAAAGGAAGAAATAAATGTCACAGTGAATCACAAAAGTGGTCCTGACAGGCCCAGGGTGTTTTTTTTTTAAACCCTGAGAACTGTCAAAAAGTTTACACATCAGTCTTAAGTTGCTCCATGGTGCTGTGGCTGCATTTCACATGACCACCACTAGGGGTGATGGTGTTCCCATGCTGTGATTGCATCTGAACCCAAAGCAAGCCTGAGAAGTCAGCACTTTGTAACTTATGACCTCCCTCACCTGTGCTTTTTTTTAATCAAACATATTGATTTAGCTGTAGTACTTTAGCTTTTACTTTTCTACCATAAGTAAAATAATGTCCAAGGAGGAGCTAAGGTTAAAGAAATAAAAACTTCTAAGTGAAAGTATACTCATTACTACTATAAACTTTGTGTGTGTGTGTGTGTGTGTGTGTGTGTGTGTGTGGCACTG